>NDGN011527855.1:1499-22834 GCA_002564285.1 Tympanoctomys barrerae
CACACACACACACACACACACACACACACACACACACCATAAGGCTCATGTGGTCATCAAAAGCCTGGATTGGAGGACTGGAGGGAGTGTTTTTCCCCTGGCCCATGGATTCACCCTGAGGGGGCCGTGCAAGCACAGCCTCCCTGCCTTCTCCCCACTGAGTGAGTGTGCCAGGAGGAGATGCCTGTGTAGGCGCTCACTGCTTATCTTCCTATTCTCACTGCTCAGGTGCCTACCACCCGCAGATAGGGCATCTCCTCTCCCAAGCCTGAAGACACAGCCTGGGACAGGGAGCCTGTAATTCAAGAGGACAGTGATTAGATGCAGAGAACAATTCATGGCACACCGGTGAGCTTCTGTGTAGATCTCAGCAGTGCCCTCCCAAGGGTTTTTCTCAGGACCCTAGCCCACCACTGGATTTCACCCTGGGCAGTGGGGTGTTATACTTAAGATTCCTCAGAACAAGTTACAGAGCCCAGAGGCAGTACAGGATAAGAAGAGAAATAGCACAGATGGTTCTGTGCATGCAAATTCAATTGCTTCAATGAAATGGGTCAGTTATTTGAAAGCAATGTTATTAAAACTCACCTGGAAAGAAATGAGTAGAAATGAATGGATCAATATTTATTAAATAAATAAGATATGTAATTGAAAAAAAATTCCCATAAAAGAAACCTCCGGCCAGGTTGGCTCCCTGGCGATTGTGCCAAGTATTTAAAAAAGAAAGAGCACCAATTCTACATAACCACTTTCAGAAACTAAAAGAGGGAACATTTTGCCACCCATCTTGTAAGGCAGTATTGCCTGCCCTGAAATTAAACCTGTACAAGAAAGAAAAATCTATACACAAACATCTCTCATGAACCCAAAAATGAAAACAATAAAGTTTTAGAAAATCAAATAAAAAAGAAATTGGGTTAACTTCAGGAAAGCAAGGTTGGTTCAATATTTGAAAATCAATCAACAAGTCACTGTATTAACAGATGAAAGAATAAAAGTCCCACAGTTAGATCAATTAATACAAGAAAATAATTTGAGAATGTCCATCACATATTCTCATGATATATATTTTTAATCAAACTATAAACAGAACTTCCTTAGTAACTTGATGACTGTTGTAAACAAAATACCTTCCACTAACTTTCAGCTTGACAGTAAAAGATGGAGTCTTTTCTCCCAAAGATTAAAACAAGATATTTGTCCATTCTCCACCAGACTGTGCAAATACACCCTAGAAATCCTAGTGCAATGGAACAAGAAAAATAAATAAATGGCACACACATTATAAAGGAATGAAATAGAACTCTTTCTGTTTGCAAGAAAATCCCAAAGCATCACTATGAAGAACTCCCACAAATACTAGCTGAGTCTAGCAAGTTTTGCAACACACAAAATTATCATAAGAAATACCATGTTTTTATTTGGAAAGAATAAAGAGCTAGAAACTAAAAACTTAATGGATACTATTTGCAGATATTCCACAAAGAAAATGCTTACCAATTAATGTAAGAAAGCATATTCAGGATCTCTAAGAAGAAAACTACAAGACACTAATGAAAGAAATAATATACAAATAAACATAGAGAAGGATTGTGTTTTTGGACTGGAAGACTTAAAATAGTTAGGGAGTCATGACTGGTGAGATAGCTCAGTGCTCTAAAGTGCCTCCTTAGGCAAACTTAGTCAACCATGCAAGGACTGTGGTTCAATGCCCGGCACCACATGCCACGCCAACCCCACCCCCAGGGTGGGCTGAGTCAGCCCCCCCCAAAAAATAGTTAAGGAGTCAGTAGTCTAGTCCCCAAATTATTCTGTAGATTTAGTGCCTTTCCAGTCAAAATCTCAGCAGAATTTTCTGCAGCTGTAAAGAAGGCAATTTGAAAATACATATGAAAAGGAAACATAGGTAGGATAGCCTTAACAATTTTGAAAACATAATAAATGCAGAGGATTCACAGTACCCCATTTTAAGACTCATTCTAAACTATAGTAATCAAGACTACATGGTATATGTATTAGTCAGTTTTTTGTCATTGTGACCAAATACCTGAGAAAAACAACTTCAAAGAAAAGAGATTGATTGTGGTTCATGGTTTCAGAGGTTGCAGTCCATCATCAAAGGGCTCCTGCCTCAGTCACTTTTTATTCATTGCTGGGACAGAATACTGACCCCTCAAATTTTTGTTTGTTTGTTTGCTTCGCTTTGCTTGTTTTGTATTTTAGTACAGGGTCTCACTACATAGATTGGACTTGTAGTGACCCACCTGTGTCCAGCCTCCCAAGAGCTGGGATTAGAGGCGTGTACCACTACACCCAGTCTCAATTGCTGTCTCAGGGCACTCCAGGAGCGGGGCCGGCACTGTGCACTGGGGATTGAACCCCGGCTACTGCATCTGACTAAACAGGCTCCTTAATTGGCTGAGCTATTTGGCTGGTCTCTGACCCCCAAAATTAAGAAAGGAAAGTTTTGTTTTAGCTCATAGTTAGTGGAGGTTTCAGTCCACACTCTGCCAGCTCCAAGGCAGATGGCAGCTGTTCATGGCAGCAGAAAACACTGGAAAGCAATGAAACAGCAGCAGCTGCAGCATCTGTCAGTCTTCTCTCTCCTCCTTCTACAAGCACCTGACAGCAAAGATCGGTGCCCCCCCCCAAGGTAGTGGTGGGGGCTGTGAAGATCGAAGCTCCTCCAAAATGGCGGCTGCGAAGATCAAAATCCTTGGTGGAAGTGGCACAGAATCCCCCTTCAATCCTTTACATGCTCTTTAAGCACTGAGTCTCTCTAGGGTGGGCCCTCCACGCTCTAGGGGTGCAGTTGCTGAGCTGATCCAGCTAAGTTTCCAACCCCTCAAGTTGATACAGCATATCAACCACCACAGCTCCATGCAGAAATATCATTGTAGAAGGACATTACAGAGGACAACTATGCACCTCATAACAGCTAGGAGGTGGGACAAGAGGGAAAGAGCCAGAGAGAAGGAGGGGGCAGGGCACAGGAATACACCTTGAGGTCACAGCCTCAGCAATCTCCTTCCACCAAGCACCTTCACTCCTAGCAGCACAGTTATCTGTTACTCATCCATTCTGTGATGTAGATAGTAATTCCATAATCTATTTTTTTCTACACTTCTTAACATGTAGGATTTTGGAGGATACTTTTGATATAAACCATAACAGGATTGATGAAAGGCACAGAAAAGAAGTTGACAAACATGAATATAACCAAGTAATTTTTTGATGAATTCAACGAGAGATAGGATTTTCTTTTCAATAAATTCCAATGGAAACAATGGGTCATTCATTGCAAAACCAAAAATGAAGAAAAATCCTTACCCTCCATATAAAATGGATCAGTGATCTAAATGTAAAATGATCAAACCATTAGAACAAACATGAGAAATCTTCATGACCTTGAATGAACAAACAGTTCTTAGACAAGACCCCAACAGCATAACACATAAAAGAAAAGAATTAACTTTATCAAAATCTGAAACTTTCCCCCTGTGTAAAACAGTTATGAAAATAAAAGACAAGATGCAGACTGGGTAAAAACAAAAAACAAAACTTAAAGTCACAAATCTAACGAAGGACTTGTATTGGGAGTATACAAACAAAGCTCAAAATACCACAACCTGACTGAAGAGTGGGTGAGAGATGTGAACAGCTGTAGAGATAGCAAATAAATTTATGGAATTTAAAATGAAATAAAACTGCAGTCAGGTACCATTAGAATCTATTACAATGATTTAAAGGACCTGGTGATGGTGTAGAGGAATCAGGGTTCTGCCACCTTGCTGGGGTGGGGGAGGAATGAAGACACAGAAGGGAAACACAAAGCCAGTCTGGAAATAATTTGGCCACTTCTTATAGTGCTAAACACACACACACACACACACACACACACACATGCCAAGTGAGCGAGTGAGCAAGCAGGAGAGAGAGAGACAACTCCAGCAACCCATGCTTATTTACTCAAGAAAATGTAAACCTTTGTTCTCACAAGTAATAGCTCTACCTGTAATTGCCCAAACTGGAGACCAAATCCGTGTCTTTCAATGCGTGAGCAGATAAATCAGCCGTTGTACACTCAAATGTGGGTGTTCTGGGCAATTATAAGGACCTATTGGTGCATGTCACAGTAAGAGTCTATCTCAAAGGCATTATGCTGAATGAAAAAGTCACCTCGTAATGTTATGAATTGTCTAAATCCACTTAAATGACATTCTGGAAAACACAGACTGGAAAGGTGAAAAGTAGGTCATGGGTTGCATGGGATTATGAGCTGGGGAAGGGTTTCATCGTCATGGAGCAGGGTGGAGACTTTGTGAGTGGGCAGTGGGAGCTGTTACGGATCTTAGTCATCGCTATTCCCTATTACTATGCACATATGCATCCTCTCCAGTACCTTCCAGTGAGGCCCCCTTTGGAGTGACTCTTGGTCCCAGGTGACACATGAAGATCTCCTAACACAGCCACTATTTACACGGGACCCACTCATCAAAGCTGGTGAGGGTGCAATCTCCCTGGTCCCCAAGCCTGTAGGCAGATTCACCCGTGCTAAGGTGGCATATTGTGCTGTGCTTCTTCTGAGCTCCTAATGCACCAACGCTGTGGGCTCTGAGCTCCAGGGGAAGAGACCTGACCCCTTCCCTGTGGTTCACATTCACAGAGATGTTGCAAAACACTTCTGACTTATGGGAGTACGCCCATGGAAATGTTTGCTGCAGCTCAGGCAGCTGTATTTCCACATGCATCTGAGCCCTAGTGTCTCCAGATTAGAGAAACAGGCCATTGCTGGGTCACACGACTGTTAAGTCAGCCTTGAGTGGCCTGCAGCAGGGAAGCAGCCAAGCTGACCCAGAGTCCTGACCTACACTGCTGTGAGCTGATAAATGTGTCACGTTGCTTGTAGGCCCCTTCACTCTTGGTGAATTTTATGGCAGCAACAGGAAACCAGTGTAGGGAGGATGCTAATAAACTCCCGGGGCACCACCTGACACATCCCGAAGTGCCTGGCACCCTGGTGCCAGCCTGGAGCTGTTCTGCAGTATCTGCTGTGTCCTCTATTCTGTTTTCTATTCTATCCCAAGCACACAAGCATAGCTGGTGAATTCCTCACCAAATCAGCCATGAAGCCCAAGGACTATTTAATTTGAACAA
This sequence comes from Tympanoctomys barrerae, assembly GCA_002564285.1. Lineage (NCBI taxonomy): Eukaryota > Metazoa > Chordata > Mammalia > Rodentia > Octodontidae > Tympanoctomys > Tympanoctomys barrerae. The sequence continues at coordinate 6,657 of NDGN011527855.1, forward strand.
ATACATCCTAGCTCCTCCTTTACAGCTCCCCCACAGACACAGAAGAACTCACTGCTTCCAACGGAGGCAAAGATACATACACTCTTGGCCAGTCTCCTTGAAGGCCTTTCTGGAATATAAATGGAGCCAAGCAGAAGTAGGGAAGATCTTATCTTAACTCAGAAACCATGAGCCACCCTTTCCCTTCCATGGCTGTTTCTTGCGCTGTCACACGAAGGTCCAGATGGTTCCCATGGTCCCTCCAGCCTCAGGGATCTGGAATCGGAAGACGGATCTCCTCTTGATCCCTCCAGGTTGATTGCCACCACCCCCCCATGCTGGGTGGCCTCCTGAAATCATGCACGGGCTGTGCCTCAGAAGTGACAGTGATTGCCCTCCACCCCAGATACTTGGAAATAGAGATTGGGAATGGAATCTCCTAGAGCACTGGGCAGACTGATGCAGGGTGCGGAATTGAATCATGGCTCCCCAAGTGATATGTTGGGGCCTTCAACTCTAGTTCAGTGACTGTGACCTTGTTCAGAAGTAGGGTCTTTGTAAGTAATCATCCAGTTGAGTGGGCCTCATTCAACTCCATGAAGCCTTAGAAGCAGCGGAGTTTCTCCAAATAGGAGCTGAAGAGTTGAAGCAAAAGGAAAATTCACAGAGATTCAAAGAGCAAGAACTCACGGAGCCATCCCTAGCTTTGGGGGTAGAGGGGACAAAGCGACCTGGTGCCAGGAAACTAAATGGCTGAGAGAGGCTGCAGGAGGACAGCCAATGTCGGTTAAAGGAGCTCAACCCTTCAACCACAAAGAACCAAACTCCACGGTGAGCACCTCACCAATTTGGCCCTGAAGCCCAAGGATTATTTTAGTTGAACAAATGCGTTCTAGCTCCTCCGTACAGCTAGAGCCAGCCTGAACCTCGAGTGATGACATGAGGGGAGACAGAGATGCAGGAAGAAGCTATCATGTGATGGAAAAAGCTGTGACTGGAGCAATGAGTGTGTCAGCCATGTGGTGCCAAGGAGAGGCAGCCACCACCAGAAGCCAGAGGAGGCAAGAAGGTCTGCTTTCCAGCCCTCAGGGGTGCGTGGCTCCACCAACACGTTGGTTCTGGACCTGTGAGCCCATAAGTTTGAGACACTCGAATCTTGGCTATAGAAGCCCTATAAGCAATTGTACCCATACATGGTTAAAGGGTGCCTACTAAGCTTTGGACATTGGGCATTCTGGAGGTGGGCATGGCTAGGACACAACTTCATCCTCCTCCTCCTCCTCCTCCTCCTCCTCCTCCTCCTCATTATTATTATTTTGTATGTTGGAACAGGATCTACAGGATCTCACTACATAGATCGGACTCATAGTGATCTACCTGTGCTCATCCTCCCAAGAGCTGGGATTACAAGTGTGTGCTACCACACCCAGTCTCAATCGCCATCTCAGTGTGCACTGAGGGTGAGGCTGGCACAGCATGCTGGGGATCAGACCCCAGCCACTACATCTGCCTAAGCATGCACTTTAAACCATTGAGCTATTTGGCTGGTCCTTTAGGACCCAGCTTTAGAAAGGACAATGGTACCATGACTTGTGAACTGTCAAAGTGAAAAGGAAGCTGACTTGTATAGGCAGGAAACCAAAATAAACCAAAGTCACCATCTTGTGGAGTTTCCTTGAACCATTGTTCTGTGCAAGGAAGGAATTTTCCAGAAAGTTCTGGTTAGGACAGGCAATGTTTGTGATGTTTCTGACTTATTTGAAATGGACATGTTATCTTTTGGTCATGTTCCAGATAGAATTTTTTTTTAAAAAAAAAAGAATAAAAAATAGTAAAAAAAAAAAAAAAAAAGAAAAGAAAAGAAAAGAAGGAAATGATACAGGATTTCACTAAGCAAAATGATAGAAATTCAACACTGGTTGTTATAGTGTATATGGCTGTCTTTCAATTAGTTGTTCAGATTAGCAGATATAAGCATGCAAAATTGGTCAAAAATTAAAAAGAAGAAATTTAAGCATTGAAAGTTTCTTTCAATAGACCACTAGAAATCAGCAGTACATTACCCAAGCTATCTTATGTATATACATACATATTTATTTTTCCATTCTTTCTTCCTTCTCTCCTAACCCTCATCCCAGTTGTTTTCTTTGAATAGTTTCTTTCTGTTTCACAGTATCTATTGGACCTTTCAGATTTTATTTACTCTTTCAGTAAATAAAGGAGGTAATAAGATGTTTACACATGTGAATTTGATTTACTTCACTTATCAGTATGGTCTCTAGTTGAATCCATTTACCTATAAAAGCCTGGAGTTTATCTTTCTTCATAGCTGAGTAATACTCCATTGTATAAAGACACTACAAATGCTGGAGGAGCTGTGGGGGAAAAGAAACCCTCCACCACTGTCAGTGGGAGTGTGGACTGGTGCAACCACTGCAGAAATTAGCGTGGAGATTCCTCAGAAAGCTGGGATTGGAGGTCCCTTTTGACCCAGCTAATCCCCTCCTGGGTATTTTTCTAGAAGAACAGAAAATATCATACCACAGTGATATATGTGCACCCATTTACATAGCTGTGCAATTTACCATAACTAAGTCTTGGAAACAACACAAATGCCCATCCAGACGGAATTTTAGATGGTGTTTCAGACCTGGAATGAACTTGGGCATTTCCTTGGGCCAAATTCATGAACTTGCAACCAGACAGAGCTAGAAATGGATCACTTCTGGGACCTTGAGTCTGTGGTGGTCACTGTGACCCAGGGTCCAGGTGGCTGCCTATTTAGGCTAAGGGTGAGGTGCACGTGGGTGATGAATGGAGGGCCCTGGGCATAGCGTTGTCTGTGGCCCACCTTTTAGGATGGCAGTGGTACTGTGACTTGAGAGACTGTCAAAGTGACAAGAAGGATCTGTGTGGTACGTGAGCACTGGATACGCCCCTGAAGCTCACAGTCTAAGATTGTTATGCAGACATAGACCAGGAAGGGAAGAAGTGAGGGTCACATTTCTGTCATTCCTAAGAGGAGCCTACAGTCAGGGAATGAGAGTGAGGCCTGGTGCACACCGGTCACTCTTCATGCTGGGCACCATTGCTCTACTGAGGACAGCAGGGGGCTCCAGGGGCTCTCAGACACAGAGAAGGGGTGGAGAAGGGTGGGTCATGGAGACCCATCTTGCACCTCTAGCAGAGGCCAGGCCTGGCTGTTGGGCTGAGGAGCCAGCAGGGTAGAGTGGGTAGGAACTGGCAGTGAAGCTGGCCTCAGGCTGCAAAAATACCCCAGGTCTGATTTACATCTGCTGCCTGCCAGTGGTGTGACACTGGGTGAATTCAGTCCATGTTATTTATTTGCAAAACAGACCATCATCGCGGGCTTTTCTCAGAGTTGCTAGGAGGGTGGAGGTGGCCACCATAAATACTTAGCTGCTCTGCTTCCAACTATAGACACGGCCATCGTGGGATGAGGGGGTGGGTGAGCTTTCCAGAGAAGCAGCCCAGGAGGAGGGGTCTGAGGAGCGGGAGGGCCAGCTGGGGAGGCGGAGGATGACGCTCCCCACTGAGGCCACAGAGCAGGCAATCAGCCCCTTCTAGTCCCTCTGGCATCCCCAAGCAGGGCCTGCATGGGAAGCAGAGAAAGGGAGTGGACAGAACAGCTTCTGGGCCGCTGTGGCCTGGCCTCCTGGCCTGGCCCCTACACAGTCCTTATGCTGCTCTCGTGGCTCCTGCAGCAGCCTGTGTACTTCTGTCCTTCTGTCATCTACAGGCGTAGCACCACCTTCAGAAGCTCAGCCACCATCTTTACCTTCTAATGTCACTGCTGTCCCTTGGGCCTGCATATCTCCTGTCTCCTCACCTCCTCCTGAGAACTGCCCTGCTGACGCAGCCTCCGTAATGTCCATCTGAATGTATCTGTTTCTGGTTCCTTCGGTCACCACCACTCTTAGCCAAGAGGCCACCTTTCTTTGCATAAACGAGACAGAGGCCTCACAAATCCATGTGGCCTCTTTTCATCTTGCTTCCCTGGCGAGGCTGTCAGAATGGACTTCCTCAGCCAAGCTTTGAAGATGTTTCTCCTGCTCTAATGCCTCCCCATGGCTCCTAGGAGGAAGGATTCATCCCTAACCTAGACCATGGTCCCCTCCTCCTGCCTCTCCATGCTGAGCTTGCTTGAACTCCTTCTACTAGCCAGAAGGGCTGCGTCCCTCCCACCCCAGGGCCTTTGCACCACCCACTTCTCCTTCTCAGGTCTCCTCTCTTCCTGTGAGCCTTCTGCTCACCTGTCAACCTTTCTTCACTTTGTTTTATGAGCTTGCATTGTCCTCCCTCATGTTTTCTAAGCTCACAATCACATATTCCCCAGTGTGGTTTTTTTCTATATCCAGCAAACAAAGACACATGTCCTGGTTTACATCAACAGTGTCCCCCACAGGGCTCGTGTGCTCAGAGCTGCTGGGTGTTTGAAAGGCGGCTGGCCTCTGAAGCCCAGGCGTCCTCAGTAAATCCACGCATCGAAGGATCGCAATATGATGGAAACAGATGATGGGGCTTAGTTGTGGACTATACACTATCGCCAACCCCTGCTGCCCAGCATCTTTTCGCTAATTTTTTTTAGTTATTTCTTTATTTGGTAGAGGGTCTTGCTATGCAGCCCAGGTTTGTAGTGATCATCATCTGTCTCAGTCTCCCCAGCCCTGGGATTACAGGTATGCACCACCACACCCAGTTTCTGGGCCGGCATGTCTTGTAGTATCAAGGATTGGACCTTGGTCCTTGTGCTTGCCCGGCAGGCTCGTAGACAGCTGAGCTACCTCCCCAGCCCTTCCCAGGCTCTTGCCCTCCTTTGTTCCTGGCCTGCTTGAGGCAAGCAGCTTCACTCCACCATGCCCTTCCATCCGATGCTCCTGCCTCATCACTGGCTGAAGAGCGATGGAGCTGGCTGCCCAGGGATGGAAGCTCCTAGAACCATGGCCAGAATAAACCTCTTCTCCTTTAAATTATTTATGCCAGCTGTACTGCCCCAGCACTGAATGCTAACACATCCGGTGGCTTTGCCCACTGTTATCCCAGTCCTCACACTGTCTGGAAGGAGCCAGAGATCCAGGAACTTGTAATTGAGTGAGTTTATGACCTTCCTCAGAGGTGATGGCTTTTCCTGAGTTCTCCCTGTGCCCCAGGGTGTCACATCTGCGTGCATACATGTACACATTCACACTCTTTTGGAGCCGCCCAGGACCACACTATGCTTTGAGCATTCCTCTGCTGTGGGTCAGAGACTCGGGCTGGGGCCAGAGAGACCAGGGAGCCACTGGCCAGTGGGACAGTAATGCAGGAATCGGCCAGAAAAGAGACCGGCCGTATGTTTTCATGGTGAATAGTACTTTATCCTCGAGTTTGAGAAGCCCTGAGTGGTACTCAGGAAGGAAGAAATGGGACACCAGGGCTCCTGAGATACTCGGATGTCCACCCAGTGCTGTGTTCCAGAACTCAAAGCTGCTGCATAGCTGGATCCCCGATCACTCAGGATGGTGGAATAAGGGTCGGGGCTTGGGCTGGGCTTGCCCTGGGAGCCCACAAGCAGCATTAGGCTCCCTCCTAGCTTGAAGTCAGATGTTCCCTCAATTATGGGCTCCCCTGAGATGCCCCCACAGGCTGTTCCTTTGTGGCACGGAAACAGCAGTGAGTATGAGGAGAGGACTTTATGTCCTTGCAAGAGCAATGGTGAAAACTTTGGGGCCACCAAGTGCAGTGGGGGAGGATGGCACTCGGGCCAGGTGGGAGCAGGACAGGGTGATCTGGGCTTAGAACCCTCCAAGGAAGTGATGTCACCTGCCCTTCTGTGATCCACTCCTTCCAGAGCCCTGGAGGTCAGGGCTCAGCCCCCAGCTGTTGGGCGAGAGGGCTCAGGGTCCAGTGCGCAGAGCCAACCCGGGCCGTGACATTGCCAGAGATGGTGCAGAGGGGCAGCTGGGAGATGTGGTTCAGAGCCAGCTGAGGTCTGAGGTGAGGAGACGGGGTCTGTCTCGGGTCTGCACCACCCTAGCTGTGTGACAGTAGCTGACATGGAATCTCTAAAATATTTCAGTTTTCTAATTTGCCAAAAGAGCCACAAGGGGCAATCGAGTCCCTCTGGGGGATTGTCCTGAGCAGGCAGCAACACTTCTCAGGGCAGCTCACCCTGGGTGCTTGGAGGCCTCACCTGGTACCCTGGCAGGCACAGGATGCAGCCCCACAGGCCTGAGGAGGATACGGGAGCCCGAGCTGCAGGCAGACATCTCTGTTTATCTTCTGGGTTGGGGAGTCTTTTACCAGAATGGCTCAGGCCCTCGCGGCGGCCAGCAGAGCTGCCCTGGGGAAGCCAGGCCCACTCTCGGGGCCAGGCATGGCTTAGTGACGTGCTAAGTTCCTGTCTGGCTGGAGCTTCAGTTTTCAAGGTTGTGTCACAAACCCCTCCCAAGTGGTCCTGGAGGGGCGCACTCTGTACTAGGAGCACTGTTCCTGTCCCTGGTAGATGGCCAGGGTGGGGACACACACCATCTCATTGGTCACGTGGGCTCAGGCCTCCCTCCCCATGCCTCCTGCCTATTGGTGATGCCATCAGTCACTGATTTCACAGAACCCTGCTGTTGGGTCCTGGGGGCTAAGGGAGGCTGTGCATAGGGAAGCTGGTGGCCAGGACCTCTGCCTGGGCTTTCTAGAGCAGAGCAGGTGCAGAGGACACATCCTTCGGGGCCAGAAGTCTACCCTGGCTTGCTTCATGGGGACAGTTGGAGCCCAGTGTCTTCAGATCTCTCAGGCAGCGCCCTGAGCATCTGTCTGACCATCTCTGTGTTGCTTCCCTCTGCTCCTTGTCCATCTGGGCTGGCCTTGGTGTCTGATATCTTTGGTATTTGCCAATCACCTTCTAATGTCACAAATAGGAGATGTCAGACACTGAGAAAACACAAGTAACTGGCTTGCTCTGTGTGTGTGTGTGTGTGTGTGTGTGTGTGTGTGTGTAAGAGAGAGAGAGAGAGAGAGAGAGAGAGAGAGAGAGAACACTCTAGGCACAAGGCATCTGTCCACACCCATATGAGAAGTTTCTTGGACTCAGCAGCTGCAGTACAGAAGATCCAGCCTCGCCAGCATGGGGGCCATCGTCCAGGCTGACCTGAGAGACAGAGGGACCCATGAAGGCAGACTCCCTTGGACCCAGGGTTTGCGGGCTCCTCGGTCTTCCCCTCCCTGACCTCCCCAACTTGTAGACGGGAGGTTGTGTGATGTCTCCACCCCCATCACCCCTGGAACCCACTCCCGTACTGTCTCCTGTACTAAGTCTCCTCTTGCGCGTGTTCGCAGCTCATTGGCTCCATTTCCTGGTCCCCTGACTAATATGGAGGAAAAGTAGAATTTTGGCAAAAATGCCACTGAGAAAAACTGCATTGTGGGGTGCCTGCAGCGATTAAACAAGATTGCTTCTGGAAAGGAATGGCTCATAGGAGGCATTCAATGAATGTCACATTCCCTTCTACTTTTCTTCTCAAATTTGTTAGCAAAATGGAGCTTTATTTTATTTAAAGGCTTTAAAAAAATACAAGCTGTTTCCAAGGCAGTTAACGAAATGTAATCAATTGCATGGTGTCAAGTGACAGATGGAAAGGAAACCCAGAAAGAACATAAATTGGAAAGACACACACACACACACACATGCACACACATCTATACACATGCATGCACACACATGCATGTGCACATGCACACATGTGCATGCAACAATGTACACATACATGTGAGTACATGTGTGCACACATACTTGCATACACACACATGCACACATGCACACACAGGTGCACATACATCACCATGGGAAGGGAGCTAAGCGAGCATCCTCGCTAGAGTTCCTTTATCCTCAGAACGCAAATGAAGTCCAGGGAATGGAAGAGACCTGGCTGAGATCAGCATGAGATGAAGGGGCGCAGAAAACTTCCTTTCATGGGCGGGAAGGGGTCCAAGGCATGGGAGGCTTTGCATGGTCAGAAACAGCTGAAAGGAAGGAAGGACCGCCAGAGAAGTGTGCTCTGTAGCAGGACAGGCCTGGGACATGACTGCCTGGGCCAGCCACCCCACCCTTGTGGTCCAAGCAACAGGCCCAGCTTGCAGGCCTCTCTGGACATTTCTCATCAAGTGCCACATACGCCTGTTGAATGACCCAACCAGCTCACTCTCAGATATTTATTCTTGTGAAATAAAAGCATGTCAGCACAAATATTTATAAAATTATGTCCAGAGTAGTTTTATTGAAAGTGAACAAAACCAAAAAGCATTTAAATACCCACAGACCCAAAGAAAAGTAGTACAACAGACTAGTACTCAACAGTCAAAGGGGGCAGACCATGTAAATTATGAATGAATCATTTTATTATTATTTTAGTGTATGACAAGTATATATTGAAATATATTCTTTTCATTTCTATGAAAAAATAAGATAAGAGTTTATAACAAAATAATTAAAGAGCAGCAATGGTGAATACACTGTGTATCATAATCCTCAAGAATGGACAATTGTTACTCAGAGTACAAGTTGTAGACAAAACAGACTCTCACAAGTAAGAAGCAAGCATGGAATCACTCAACTTTCTCTTCAATGAAATGAGAAACCACTAGGAAAAAATGAAACAAATTAGCATATATTAAATTTGTTTTTACTTTTTAAACAATGGACTAGAGAATTATTTCACTTTACATTCATTCCCAAGATGCACTATTTACCTACAAATGCCTAAAGCTTATTTTCTTTATAACACAGTGTAACACATTTCCGCTGTCCAATCACCTCTTGATGGATATATATGCTGTTTCCAAGGTCTACTTTTTTGTTATTGTTGTTGTTACAGAGTCTCACTACCAAGTTCAGACTGAGAGGGATCCTCTTCTGTCTCAGCCTCCCCAGCTCTGGGATTACAGGTGTGCACCACCACGCCCCTTTCAGGGGCCAGCCCAGAGTTCTGGGGCCGGCACGACATGTGGTACTGGGGATCGAACCTGGGACCTTGTGCTTGCCAGGCAGGCACTTAGGCCACCAAGCTACCTCCACAGCCCTCCAAGGTCTACTTATAAAGATGTGTGGGTATGAATCTCTGTAATACGATGACTTTAACTCTTTTGAGGAGACACTTAGAAGGGAGATAGCTGGATTACATGGAATTTCTAGTTTTAGATTTTTGAGAAATCTCCTCACTGATTTCTAGATGAATCTTAAAAACAGAAGCTATTATTTGAACAAAAGGATCTAAAGCATGGGATGAAAGCATCAACAGCCGGAAAGTAATGCCGAGCAAAGAACTCTAGCAGCTACTTGGTAGTTTTCTGGCTGCCCACCTTTTGATCACCCTTGCTGTGTTTTGTAAACATATGGCTTTGTGAATTCCCTTTTTCCAAGGCAGAAGTCAGAGCACTTGTTTACCCACCCTGTGTGGGGCTTGGTACAAGTAGGTGGTCCCAGCCATTGGCTAGACCTGCTGGAGAGTGAGATTAGCAGCTAGCAGCAGGGGGGGGGTGGGCAGAACGCATCCCAGAGCCTGCATGTGCAGTGGGGTGGGAAACACGGAGCCTTTAGCAGACCTTGGTGGCAGTGGTGATGACACAGCGGTGTCTGCACACAGAAGTGCTAGGAAGCTGACAGCAATGGTAGCGGTGGCAAGTATAAAGTCCTGATCTGTCCAGTAGGCAGGTTGACAGAGGAGTGGACAGTATGATGGTGCCCTCGGACGACCATTCCTGCAGCAAGGGTGCAGGCAGTGCTAGTGGAAGCCTGACCTCTGGGCCTGCATTAGATTCTGCCGTCCTTCCCACGTTCCAGAGTAGACTCTTCAGCCTGGCCATCACCTTCTCCACCCCGCTACCCACTGCACCGGCATTGTTCCTCACTTCATCTAAGGCCCACTCTGCTTGAATCCAAATGGGACCCCTCTTTTCCTTTCTTGTGCAACTGAGCCCAGCAGAACCTCCTGCTAGCCTCACCTTCAGGATACACCCAGCATCCAGCCTGCACCTCTTCCTGGCTGTTGCCGCTTTGCTCCCAGGCATCATTTCAGAGCTGGGTTGGCAAAGTAAGCAGGCTAATGAACTTTGTCCCCAGCTCAGCCTAGCCCGCTAGTCTGGCCTCAAACTAGCCAGGAGGTTCCTTCTAAGACTGATAATCCCAGAACATCATCTACCTCAGGTGACCTTCCGTTTCATCCAGTCAGAACCCAATCTGTGCAATGGTCCACATAGAAGCAAAGCTAAACAGGATTAGACTAGAGGTCATGCTATATTTTTCCAAAACACTTTATGATGAAGTAGAATTTTTCCCAGAAATGCAAAGGGCAGCTATGTGATTCGGATATTAATATATTAATATTAATTAACGGGGGAACCATCGTATCAATCAGTGCTGAAATGCCATCTTAAGTTCAACGCCAATTTTTAATTTTTAAAAAATGATTTTATAAAAATTAATAGATGCTAATATTCTTAATTTGGCAAAGGCTACGTATTAGATGCATAGAGGAAATATACTTAGGAGGAACTTCCTTTCGGGTCAGGAATATAACAAGCAGAGCCATCTCTGCAACTGCTTTGCTCTACAGTTTTGAGTTTCTTGTTAATGCAGAAGAAAAGGAAAGAAAGAAAAGGATAATAGTGGTGCTCTCAAAACATGTTTCTGCCATCATTACAGATGGTGTGTTAATTTACATAGAACACCCAAGTTAGGACACCCGGAACTGAAAGGAAAAATTATTTTGTCATGCGTAAGGTCAACATGCGTGATGTCTTTCTTTATATACCTCCATTAATTATAAGACAATGTCATGTCACATAAGTTGCCATTTGTGAGAGTAATAAGAATAAGCAAGTAGCAATTGAAGGAGTAGAGAATGAGAAAAATATTTATAGAGGAAAATGTTAAGTCAATGGATATTCTCGAACAGGAAACATTATAAAGAGGTAAGCTCTCCCAAGGCATTTCCAATTGAAACTTCAAAAAATTTTAGGGATAAGCAAAACTGAGGTATAAGTTTTTATATAAAGAAATGAATGCTAAGAAAATTAAATCAACATGGATGGAAACCAAAGTTGAGAGCTTGCCCTATCACACAGCAAGATTTATACAAAATCATGATAATTAAAATACCTGATACTGGCGTTGTTAAAAAGACAAATGTACTTATAAAAAGTAGAGAGTTCCAGCTGTATATAAGAATTCAGAAGGGTCGTGAGATACTAAGAGTTTGAGATATTATCCTGCCTAGTAGCCAGAGAGTAAGCCTGTCACAATTTCATAGTTATTGACATGGGACAACAGACCACTGGATCAGAGACCAAGGAACACTTCACACTCCCACCAACAGCAGTAGCCAGAATCTCAGCTTTTATTCCTGGACTCCTGATTCCTTCAGTGCAACTTGAAGAGGTCTGGATAAAGCCTGGGCACACCATGGGCAGAAGAACCATTAGCTCAAGGAACCCGAATCTTTCACAATGACCAGTAAGCCTGCCAGACTTTCTCCCTAAGGGAGACATTATTTTTTATTGTACTGATCTGTAAGGAAAGCCGTCTATTCCTTCACATGGAGACACTGTCTCTATTTCCACAGATGTTTGTTGTACAGACATCCTTGTAAAGGTAGTTGCGGTCTGTCACAGTCCCTGCTCACAAGATGTGCAGAACTGCAAGGGCACGTGAAGAATTATCTCCTAACAGGTACATGGTAGAGCCGGCACCACAAATCACTGGAGGGAGGATGAATTATTTCATAAATCATGCTAAGAATAGCAACTTCCTGTGCAGAGAAAAATAAAGTCCTTACCTTGTTCTTTGTAGCAAAACAAACTGATACAGTTTAAAGACTTAGACATGAAAACTAAAAATTAATTAAAAAATGGTTTATTATTTTATTTCAGAATCATGAATTGTTTCTTAAGTAATACCCCCAAAGTACAAGCCAAGTAAATGAATTTACATCGGAATTAATGGATGAATTGTGTTTATCCAAATACACCATTAAAAACCTTGTCAGAGGCACTACAGTTTGGGAGAAGGTTTTGGCTAACTCTAGAATTGGCAAGTGACTAATGAGTAAATTGTTCGAGCAATTTCTGCAAATCAGCAAGAAAAAGAAAAGAAAAAATAGAAAAACGGGCAAAGGATATGCATCAGCAATTCTTAGGAGATGCAGTTCTTAGACCACGAATGTCTGGGGAGCATAGGTTCATGGTCTTTTAGCAAGTGGTGTCTGAGTCTCATGGAGGATGTCTTTGTGCCCATGGCTTTCAGAATTTTCCCTATGTTTTCTTCATAATTGAGGTTTCCAGTTTTCAGATCTTATACCTCGGCCTTTGGTTCATTTTGAATTAACTTTTTACAGACCTGGCAAAATAGCTCAGCAGATTAAAATGCCTGCAAGCAGGTGCAGGGGCCTGGGATTCAATCCCCAGGCCTGCTGTGCTGGCCCCGGCCCCGGGGCATGCTGAGCTGGCAGTTGAGACTGGGCATGGTCGGTCACGCCTGTAATCCCAGCTCTTGGGAGGCTGTAAACAGGCAGATCACTATGAGTCTGATCTAGTCGTGAGGCCCTGAACACCCTGAAGACCCTTCCCTAAAATACAGAAAAAAAGAATTAACTTTTTACAGAGTGAGCTCTAGTTTCAGTCTTCTACATAGAGGGAGCCAGTTTCTCCAGCTCTGTTTGTGAAAGAAACTGTCTTTTCCCCAGTGTAGATGTTTGATTTTCATATCAAAAATCATATGGCTATAGTGGTCCGGGCTTTTTCCGTATCCTCTATTCTTGAAAAGCATCCTCAAAGGGCCGGGGAGATAGCTTAGTTGTCTAAGTGCCTGCTAAGCACCTGCCTGGCAAGAGCAAGGACCCCAGTTCAATAACTGGTACCACATGCCGTGCCAGCCCTTGAACCTTGGGTGTCCTGTGCCAGCCCCAAAACTGGGCGTGGTGGCACATGCCTATAATCTGAGTGCTGGGGAGGCTGAGACAGGAGGATTGCTTCAAGTATGAAATGCATAGTGGGACCCTGTATCCAGTAATAAGAAAAAGCAAAGCAAAGGGAATAATTAAAAGTGAAGATGCTGCCTGCAGAATGGGAAAAAAATCTTCTCTAACTACTCTCCTGACCGAGGGCATACCAAGAACCACCCAAAACTTAACAACAGAAAAACCCCAATCAACCAATGGGCAAATGCACTGAAAAGACATTTCTCAAAAGTACGCATGACCAGTGAGTGTACAGAACAATGTCAAAGCATCACAGATATGCAAATCAAAGCTACCATCTTATCCCAGAGTGGGCTAGTTTCAAAAGCACAACAACCAATAAGTGCTGGTAAGGATGCAGAGAAAAGAGGACCGTTGCACGCGGCTGGTGGGAATGTGAGCCGGTATAGCTCTTGTGGAAATCAGGACGGGCGTCTCTCGACACTAAAAATAGTGCTACCGTTCCATCCAGCTGTAGCTCTCCTCCGTGCATTCTGAAAGGATGAGTCAGCATTCTGCGGAGAACCCTGCACACGCGTATGTACTGCAGCACTACGTGCGGGAGCTAAGCCACGTCGTCAGCCTCGGCGCCCGTCAACAGATGGGGAAATAAACTCCATTAGAGACACGTGGAACACTGTTGTTGGTGTTAGTAGTAGTAGTCGTAGTGGTGGTATTGTGGCCGGCTCAGCCCACCCTGGGGGTGGGGCCAGCACAGCATGTGGTGCCGGAATAGAACTGCGGCCCCTGTGTGCTTGCCTAGGCCCACCTAAGCAGGTGCTTTAGACTGCTGAGCTATCTCACCAGCCCCAGGGATGGAATATTATTTTTACTACCAAAAAAAAAAAAAGAAAAAAAAGGATGGTACTGAAGACCATCAAGTTAAGTGAAAGAAACCCGACTCAGAAAGCCGAACAGTGCATGTTTTCTTCTCATGCAAAGAGTTTAGAAGGAAAAAATAACAATTTTTTTTAAATTGCAAAAAAAGGATAACAAAATTAAATGAAAGATTATAGTATTAGGGAGGAGAAAAGGGATGGGGGAGAAGGGAGAAAAGGAAGGAGATAAGGGGAAATGACCAAAGGATAGTATACAGATATACAAATAGGACAAAAGGATGCCTACTACTCTGCATAGCCAATATATGCTAATAAAAATGTTTAATTTTTTAAAAACCAAGACATGCAAATTAGGAAGAGACACTGGCCCAATTATATCCTATCTGGTTGGCAAATGTCAGAAAGTTGGAGGATGACAGGTAGAGAATGGAGACCCTCATACAGTTAGAGGAATTATTTGTAATCTCTTGGGAATCACATAGAAATAGTACAAGTAAAACACTTAGACCCAGTGGCCCACCAGGGTACACGTCCCAGAGAAAGCCTCCACTCGTGTTGAGAGCACCACTTCCCTGACACCACGTCCCCAGCTTTGCCTGGCTTCCCGCCACCCCTCCCAGGCCAGGCACTGCAAGCTTGACCCTCCGCTGGTCTTCCCCAGCCCTCTGACGGGCCCTGTGCCCTCCTGCGGGCCACGCTCCAGCCCACTCCTGGCTTCACTCTGTCGATGCACTCATCACTCTAGATTTGTAGCTGGGTTGCAGGCCACCTGCCTTTCCCATTAGGCTGGGGCTGGGAGGTCCCTTACAGCTTGGATTCTGTTTTATTCATGCGTTGGGCTGGTGCCTGGTATTTGAAAGGTGGAATTCATTCCCTGTGTCAGTCACTCCTGTTATATTGGCTGGCCTGGTAAGGACTGAGAAAGGGCTTCCGTCTTGGGATTCCTGGGCAGCAGCGGGCATTCTGCACATCCACGCCTGTGAACCCCGCCAGGGTGAGCCACGGAAAGCCTGTGCTGCTGGCAGGAGTGGATCTCTGCCAGGCCAGGATGCGCTGTGTGCACAGCACAGCTGGCCTTTGTCAGCCACAGGCCCCTTCGTTCCACTACGCTTCCATTTCTCCTGTTCCCCCTGTGTTCAAGAATGTGAGGCCAGGGTCCCTGTGGACTCCAAGAAATGCCTCAGGCTGGGTCCTGTGAAATTCTAACCCTTCCTCTGGCCCCTTTCCTCCAGCATCTCCACCTTCATCGTAAAATAATTTATACAAGTGGAAAGGAAGACGAAGGGAAAAAAAAAAAAACAACACTACAGAAATACCATATGTAGAACAACCCCACCAAGTCTCCTTAATGTCCTGAAAGCTGCCCCCGGCTGTTTGGAAGATGCATTACCTAGATAAGTGTTTGCAGAAGGGCCTATCGCAGAAACATTGCAGAGCCTACCACCTTTTATTAAGCCCCCAGGAAAACTTAAAACCAGTGCTTTGCTCTGATGTCTGGGACGGGCCTGGTTTGTGTTTTGTTTTGTTTCTAGCCCAGGCAAGCTTAAGGATTCCAGAAAAGGGATCAAGGTGAACCCTGGGTACAACTAAGCACTTCCTGCCCAAGGCTGGGAGGAGGAAGCCTGGCTTTCAGCTGAGTCACAGAGCCGGTGCAAGGTCAGTTGCTGTCCAGACTCCAGGGAGGGGAAAGGGGAAAGAGGAAATGAATAAGGAGGCGCTTTATGGACCTACTGCCTGCACCAGACATCTGCCCACTAGGATCAAGGCGCCCACGGGGCACTCACACCTGAGTTTGGCTGCTTTCCTAACTTGCTAGGTGGCCCCAGACAGTTGTTCAAGCCCTCTGGCTCTCAGGCCAGTCCTCCATACAAAGGGAAGAAGGCCATTAACTGACCACTCACACACTGTTCAGAAGAGGCAGTTCCGGTACACAGCGTGAACCCACAGGATATCAGCTTCTCCTTCATGGCTCTTTGAACTTCCTGGGCAGGCGCTGGGCAGGGTCTCTTGAAGTCTCAGTTCTATGTCTATAAATAAGGTTTATAAAACCAACCTCCTTCCTTTGACGACTTCTCCAAATACAGCTTCTCTAATGGTAATGGAACACCCATCTCTGACAAAAGAAAACAAAAAAGGGGTATATAAATGAAGGACCATTTTATAGTTAAATATATATATATATATATATATATATGTAGATATATAGCTACTTTCTCTTAGGTCAATGAGAAGAAAGATTTGTACTAATATTGTTTAGACAAGAGCTCATGTCTGCATCTTGTACTGTGAATAGCTACTATGAAGACAACAATATGCAGTGTATTAATTATTGTAACTGTCCTACTAATCTGTTTTG
>NDGN011527860.1:1671-12936 GCA_002564285.1 Tympanoctomys barrerae
AGGGAGGAAGGAAGGAAGGAAGGAAGGAAGGAAGGAAGGAAGGAAGGAAGGAAGGAAAAGAAACACATACAGAAACTGCCTTATGTCAATAATATGGACCTTGAATATAACCCCCCCCTTCCTTTTTGTTTGGTATTGAGACAAAACCAGGGCCTCACTCATATGCCAGGCAAATACGCTACCACAGAGGCGTATCCCTAGCCCAAAATTAGATGAATTCTTAGTGATAACTTAGAAGTAACAATGGTACACCAAACTGTGTCCCTGAGGCCCTGAGATCCTTCAGAATCACACTTTATCCCCCATTCTTCCATTGGGAACTGCATCAAGAACAGAGCTCCAAGGGTACCCCAATGCCCAGGATGGGTAAAGTAGTAGAAAAGTCAAGCTCTGCCTTACAGACGCACCAATTCTGCAACAACTCAGAGAGTTCCAGTTCACATAAGGGACCAGAAGGCTGGGATAGGTGAGTTGGAAACAGGCTGCCTGGACCTGGGGTAGAAGGTAAATGGGCCAGAGTGGTGGGCCAGGAGACACAACAGAGGGGTGGGTGTCAGGGAGCCCTGGAGCCCGATCAGCCACTTCTGCTTCTTCTGCTCCCTCAGCATCCTCCCTTTTCACTCCTGGTCCTGACAGCTTCTTTGACTTCAGGCACCACCTTTGGATGTTGCTGCCTTTGGTCCCTGCCTGCCTGTCACCTGCCTGTGCCCGAACTTTACCTCTCAGGATTCACCCACGATCTCCCTCTGTAATCTCCTCTGAGCCCCACCTCTGCCCATCAACAAGGAGAATCCTCTCACGTGGCTTCCAGGGCTGGACCAGCGAGGGGACAGAGAAAGCATTTTCTCATCAGCTTCCTTTCGCCACATCCAACTGGGCATCCTCCTCCTGGGTGTCACCCAAAGGTAGGAAGTGGGGGACTTGTGTACCTCAGGCCAGACTCTGGCAATTACAGCTGGTTGGAGCCTGTGCAAGTAAGTCGAAGCCATATGGTACCGTGAAACAGGCAGGGGAACCCTGAAGCAGTCTAGAGGGGGCTGAGGAAGTTAGCTCCAGCCCCAGCATGAGGTCATTCACCTTAAATCACAAGGCAGTCCTGGTGGCTGCAGGTGCAGCCCACATACTGGGCCTGGAAATCACCTCCTGTGGTTCACATCTGGCAGATCAGGCAGCCTCCTCAAAAGGGACATGTGGTATGGAAGAAAGAAAGGGAATAGGGTCTCTTAAAGGCTGAGGAGACTGGCTCCACAGCATTCATTTAGAGTTCTTGTTTGGTCCATTTTGGATACAATGGGGAAATCCAGAGATGAGGAAAGGCTTTCCCAAGGCACATAGGACACGTGGCTCATGGCCTGTCAGTTCTAGAACCAGTTTAACTTAAATTATATAACAGGGGTTTTCCAGCATGTTCTTACAGCTGAATATACTAAGATGCTTTAGTACAAGTATTGGTAAACTGCATATTTTTGGAAAATAGGTAGACCATCCATGACAGGGGAGCAGTAGGGACTGAGGAAACCCACTTTTCACTTTAGTGAGTGTTGTCACAGTGGCTGCTCTTGCCTAACTAACATGGCAGTGCACTGCATTTGGTCCAGGCCATCTGCCAGGGTCCCCACAGCTTAATAGTGCACAGAAAATCCTCACCAATGTCATGCATAATTCCTGGATTTGGAGCCAAAAAGACAAGTTGCCTGTAATATCCACAGGGGGCACAAGCACCCACACATTTAAACCTCTACTGAGACATAACACACTGACTTCCTTACCTCTGGATTTTTGCCCAAGGTTCAGCTCTTGCAGCTGTAAGCTGTGTGCTGGGGGCTGCCCTGGCTGGACACCAGCTGGACAGCCTCCTGCTCTGCTTGCTGTTGGCCTCACTTGGGGACAGCAGGCCCCGAGCAACAGCTCTTGGACAAAGCCAACCTCCAGTCCTACACAGTGAAAGGCACTCCAACTACTGGCTTGTTTTCTGTTTTGTTTTGTAATCTTCTGGCTTTCTTTGGGAACTAACCCACCAACAAGATTAGATTTCAAGGAACTAGAGTACACCACAGATTTAAGTCTCCTGTTACTAACTAAAGGCCAATGTTTTTATTTTCTAGTATCTTCTATATTAAACATTATTGTCAGTTCCTCAAAAATTTATGGTCAATATTAATTCAACAGTTTCCATAGGTGGTTGAGAAATAATCTGAAAATGTAAATGAAAATAATCAGGTTTTCCTTCTCTGGCTTGTTTCTGGTACTTTGTGTATTGGTTGGCATGGTGAGTGAACTTTGGGTGCTTTCTCCAGAATATTTACAGACGTGGTGTAAAGACTACGATGACAACAAGAACCTATAGCCTCTCTTCAATAGTACATGCATTTCAAGTCTTTAGTATTCTGAAAGTAGCGTATGTACATGTGTACATACATGTAGTACAGCTGGCCCTTGCAATTCTTAGTTTCTGCATTTTTTGATTCAACCAGTCATGGATCAGATACATTTGAAAACAATTTCTGAGCTGGGTGTGGTGGCATACATTTGATACCCTAGCACTTTCAGAAATTGAGGCAGGGGGATCGCGAGGTTCAGCCCAGCCTGAGCAACTTAATGACTTAGTGAGATCCTTTCGTAAAATTTAAAAACAATAAAATAAAAAGGAGAATTGATAGAGGATGTAGTTCATAAAGAAAGCCCTGAGTTTGATTCCCTTGTACCCCAACACATACATATACACATATATACATGGTTTTCAAAACAAAATAAATTGTACTGAATACACACACAGACCTTTCCCTCATGACTGTTTCCTAAACAATACAAGTACTGACATTGCATTAGATACTATAGGTCACCCAGAGATGATTCTAAAGTCTATGGAAGGATGTGTGTGGGTTCTATGCAAATACTGTGCTATTTTATGTAAGGGACTTGAGTGTCTAATGGATTTTACATCTTTAGGGACCTTGAGACCAATTCTCAGAGACAGCGGCATACACACACATACAACTGACTTCTTGTGCAGGCTGCTTATATATAGCACAACATTGCTTACACTACATTGCAATAATGTTCATTCGTAAAGCGTACTAAGGTCATTTATGCTGGCTTTAGTATCATGGCTATTGTTTTTTTCTCAGGTGCCTCATCATCTCCAGGGTTAAAATTCAGACATTTCTTAACCCAAATCCTAAATTTATTTAGCCAAGGATTTAAAGCCTCTCTGTCTACCTCATCGATATCAGCTCTTATCTTAATTTCCCTTTGTTAGATTCTTTTGGCTTTTCACTTTCTTAAGATAAACTCTAACTTGATTGTTAAAATTTCTTCTGTCATCAATATGACACTCAAAGTTATTTCCTCTAAGTACAACTTTTCCTGGATGATAGGCTTGCAACAAGGCCTCCTGGCTTTAATAGCTTGCTGAACAATTTGCAGCTTAAGCTTCAACTTCCTTTTTGCGTTAGGAAGACTTTGAGGGTCTTCTACCTCCAAGTATTTCACCTGATCTTTTTATCTGTCTTGTTTGGGGGGACTTTATTGATGACTTTAAAATCTTTTTAAAGATTTTACTTTTTGAAACAATTTGAAATGTCCTTCATCATCAAGGATCCAATGAAATTTTATCAATTTTGTGAATTTCAAAGGACCAAAACATAAAGAAAAATCATATATTCTCTATAAGATGAAATTTTCATGTGTTAGTGCATGAAATTAAGAATATGCTAAGATTCTCTTTTTTTTGGATTATTTAAAATTTACTAATCTCGGGCTGGGGAGATAGCTCAGTGGCAGAAACACATGCCTGGCAAGCCTAAGGTCCTGAGTACAATCCCTAGTACCAAAAATAAATAAATAAACAAACAAACAAATAAATAAATAAATAAAAACTTACTAATATGAGCTGTTAAGTAAAACTATTTAAAATTATTCATTTTGGGCCCAGTGAGATAGCTCAACAGACTGAAGCACCTGCTTAGCCAAGCTTAAGCAGGCGCAGGGGCCGTGATTCTATCCCCAGCACCACATGCTGCGACATGGGTTCAATACCCACAACAATAAAATTATTCATTTTATTTGTGTTTTATCAAGTTCCATTTATATTTCTGCCATGTTTTACATTCTATGTTTGTGCCTACATAGTCTTGTGGGTATAGATGTCTCAGTTTATCTAAACAATATTGCGTAATGTTAAAAACACAACAGAACCATTGTTATGTAGGACATGCAAATTAAAAGCATAATGAGCCAAGTAATAGCATGATAGTCTATTTACACATCAACGTGACTGGTTAAGGGATGCCGGGTGTAAGCAGAGCACTACTTCTGGTTGTGTCTGAGGATGTTTCACATGAGACGACCCTTGGATTGGTGCACTGAATAAAGACCTGTCCTCTGCAGCGTGGGTGTCCCAGTCACTCTTTCATTGCTGGGCACAGTACTACTCAACCCCCACACCTTAAAGGCCAGGAGGCTTATTTGGCTCCTGGTTCTGAAGACCCAGTGCACAGGCAGGGGCTCCCAGGTAGGACGAGCATGGTGGAAGGGTCTCCGGGAGGAGAGCTGTTCATGTCACAACATGCAGGAAGCAGACAGAGGTACCCGGGAGGAAGATGCACCCTTCTGGGCCCCACTCCCTATGGCCCCCTCTTCTGAATATGCCCCCTCCTGTCAGCACACTCAGCTATAGATTCATCAGTGGTCTAACCCCCTGACAAGGACAGTGACCCCTCACCCAGTTACACCTAAAATCCCTGCTTCTTGACACATGAAGCCTCTGGGGGACATTTGGTCCAGTTATGGACTAAACCATAACTGTGTGTCATCTCATCCATTGAGGGTTGAATAGACAAAAGAGGCACCAGGTAGATCAACCTTGGGGCTAAAATGAAATAAATGGAAAAGAGGGTGGAAGAAAGGCACATTATTGGCTCTGGGTGGAAAAAGACTTCTTTTTTTTTTAATGTAATATAGGCCTCTGCTAGGATTTATTATGAGGTAGAAAATTCAATACTTGCTTCTTATTACAAGGTAAATGTATATTTCAGAGACAACTGTGTCAAGCACCATGCAAATTCCCTCTGGTCAATCACTACAGCTAACTGTCCACTCTGTTCATTCAGCTGGCTATTATAATCTAATTTTCCAGACTAAGAAGATGAGGCTCCAAATGGAATCGTTTGGTCCACACATACATCACTAATGAGCAGACGGCTTTCGCTTGAGGTCCGTGGTTGTGAGTTCTGCAGGCCTTAATAAGGTAATGAGGGCAGCTAAGTGCCGAGGACTTAAATCCAGGTTTCCATATAACAACCTGGTGATGTGCTAGTGGGGTTGAGAGCCTGCAGTCACAAGAAATCACAAGACTCTGAGGTCTGTTTTTTCCCCATAGAGTACAAAATGATCTATACTTCAAATCAAATATTAAGCTTTAACACTCTTCCCTAAAACTCCTGACCTCCCCTTACATATTGATTTTATTATTTCACTGCCCTTTGTCATAAACTATATTGTTTACAGAGCCATTTTAGACACTAACTTTCTTCCATAACCACATTTACACTGCAGTGTTAGTAATGATTTAAAATATATGATCCATCCAATTCAAAGTAATAATCTTATAGCTTTACTTGGGGCATTTGATTTTTTACTTTCTAGATGATTTTTGTGTGTGTGTGCTCCTGATTTATTTGTACAAAGACCACAGGAGGACATCAGCCCCCCACAGACAGCACCCCAGGGGTCACAGCAGCCCTTCTGTTTTTACATCAGCAGATAAGAGGCTTTTACTGTGCAGCCTTCACAGGGGCCTGGGCACCTCTGGGAGCCTGGGATAGAGCAGAAGCTGGAGCCTGGGCCTTGGATGGAGCAGAAGTTGGAGCCTGGACCTTGGCTGGAGCCTGGGCCTTTGGCTGGCAAGGCTTGTGACCATTGGCAATGCGGGCATGGATACATTTCCTAAGATTGGGGTGGGCAATGTAGGCAAGTTAAGAAAGCCTGCAGTTGACTCCCTTTGGGATGGTCTTGGGCTTGACCTCCTTGGGCTTGACGAGGGCCTTGATAGCTTCGGTAGGTGCACTCATGGCCTTGGCGTTGTTTGCTTGCATTTTCTGGAAGCCCTTTTTGTTGTGTTTCTTGGCAAAACACACGTTCCTAAGGAATTTGGGATCTACTCCCTTTAAAGATTCGTATCTTTATGAACGGGGTTTCTTGATGCCATTTCTGTGTCATTTTTGGGACTGGTTGTGCATGGTATGGTTCTTGGACTTGGCCATAACTGCACCTGCAGCATCCCTTTAGTTGTGGATAACAGAGGATGCCCCACTTTCAAAACTCACTGTAAACTACAGCTCGCGTTATAGATAATTAAACTAAGATCAAAACAAGCTTATTCAAAATGTCTGTTTTCAAAAAGCTTTGGCTTGGGCCAGTGAGATAGCACAGCAGACTAAGCTTCTGCTTAGACAAGTGCAGGAACTGGGGTTCAATCCCCAGCCCCACATGCCTTGCCAGCTCTGCCCCCAGGCATGCTGAACTGGCCATTGAGACTGGCCATAGTGGTGCCTGCCTGTAATCCCAGCACTGGGGAGGCTGAAAACAGGAGGACCTCTATGAGTTAGAGCTGTGTAGCCAGACCTTGTACTAAATACATACAAAAAGCTTTGGCTTATAATAAAAGGTGCAGCTAGAATAAAGCTTAAATCCCAATTTAAAGCCTCATGGAAAGAGAAGATATTTGTTTTGGAGAGTAGAAAACCCATAGTTGAGTGTTAAATTTAGCTCTAAGTTTTTAAAAGACAAAAAGCACATAAATCTCATCTGATAAAAGGAAATAGGTCCATTATTCAAAGACAATTTTCCATACACAAATTTCCAAGGACCATGCCAGAGAATCTTACAGTTCTGTCCAAAGGTTTGACAAAAGTGTTACATTTGATGGGCAGAATGAAGCCAGAAGAGTTACCCTCCGAGGAGTGCCTTACAGACTCAATAGCCTTGAGTTTTATTTTTAGAGAATTAGCTCAAGGAAAAAACAAAGGAGTTGAGGAAAAAGATAGATGAGGGACTTAAAAAGGGACCAGAAGGAAAAAAAAAAAAAAGGACCAGGTGACGAAGCTCAGGCAGCAGGTCACTCTCAGGGCCTGGATCAGGCCACCCAAGTCAGGGTACCTGCCAAGCCCTCTACTTTCCAGGCTTCAGTTTTCCTACCAGGCAAAAACCAAACCAAACCAAACCAGTTTTTATGTCTGCCTCCCATTAAAGCACCCCGTAAAACAATGCAATACCAATGGAGATCCATAATCTTATCTGCAGTAGTACACTACGATGGAAAAAAAAAAAAAGAGAAATGAAAAAAAATCTCACATTCCTCAAGGTTGTGATGCAGCTGAAATTTTACCATTCACCATTATCCCAGAAGCCCTGTCTTGAGGGTGACTTCATTTCTTCCACTTAGTGTCCTTTCCAGTTTTGGCAGGAATGGTATTTATTAGAACACTGTCAATATGTGGTGAATCAGCACAGAATTACAAAAATGTGCTGCAAAAAAGTTCCCTTTCACTATGAGTTGAGCTTGTCCAATCTTCTGTCCTTTCCCTGTGTCTAAAGGTTATTTACAAATCCCCCTGACTATGAAGCTATGGGGAGTACAGAGTTTGGAGACAAAGTCAATGAGGACTTTATCCCCAAGCTGGGCTCTCTTTTTCCTGAGCAGCTATGACGTTGCCAAAACATGATTTCCTGACTTTGCCAAGTTGCAGAGAACATTGCTGCTGAGATGGGAGACATCTGAGCAGTTTGGTCACAAAAAGCATCTGTGCTGGTCAGTTGTCTATTACTGCAACAGATGCTGAGATCAACTCAGAAAGAGAAGAGGGTTAAAAATACAAGCCAAAAGGCACGTAGTTTGTAAGACTTCAGCCTCTGACCAATCTGCCCCTCACTTTGGCCTGTGGTAACACATGATGGCGGTAGCACATGGTGAAGCAACCTGTTCATCTCATGGCAAGGGACCAAAGAAAGAGGAAAAGATCAGCTTACACAGCCCCCTTCCAGTGTCTGACCCCATGACCTGAATCCTCTCTGCAGCTTCCAATCCTGAAGATTCTACCACTGTCCAGCAGGGCCAAGCTGAGAACCAGTCTCTGAACTCACAGGCCATTGAGGAACATTCCAGATCCAAATAATGACACATCCATCGTGCAAGCACCTGAGCCCACCCAACCTCACCCTTGACTGCACAGACTCTGTACAGTTGCAACTGCGGAGGGTGTGTCCTTGGTCAGGAAGCTAAGACAGAGGAGTAACACACCATGAAGAGGGAAGGTGGAGTCCATGCAGATAGGCTCAGATATTGATCTCTGTCACCTAACCTGAAGAAGAGCCACATACTCAAAGCTGATGAACTCATGTCCACCCCATTCAACTAAGCTACTTTTTTTTTTTTTTAATCAAAGCACCAAACACCAAAGGTTTTATTACCCAGTTAAGGATATATTCATGTAGACATTTTCATACATTGGCATCATTCTATCAACTGTTAAGCCACTGTTAGTGTTGTTAATGCTTTGAAAATATAGTCTAAAAAGGAGACATCTGAAAAACTTTTCTTTAAAAAAGTTTAGAGGGAGTCTGGTAAAGTCTTCCTCCTGGGAAGGCACCAGTTGAGTGACCACCAGTGAGCCAATCCTGAGATTGCAAGTTGGGGTACACAATACTCTTTCCTTTCTCTTCAATTTGGTTAGATCTTAAAATTCCTGTTGAAATCAAAGGAGCTGGCCCATAAGCCTTTAGGACAAAAGCTGTGCCCTAAAATTTGGGAGTAACAAGAGACGTCACGATATTTTCTTCGGAAATCCACACAGTCTCTCATTATCTATGCTAATCATTGACAGCCTCTGGACTGGCAGCACACAGGACACCATGAAATTCTAGCTACTCTGTCCTGTTCCTAGAGTTGGTCATGTACCTCACATGTGACATATACAGCTGTCCCTGAGTCCCACATGTAGTTAGGAGGCAAGGGACCCCACTACAGTTTCTACACAGGTTCTGTTAAGCAACATTTTCAAACAAGATGACGGAAAGGTACAGACTGTGTCAAACACATCAAGACAGATCTTTCTGACATGTTCTGATTCCAATTGGCCTTTATGATGCCACTGGTTATTGAGCCCTCCCAGCACTTTCCTGGCCTGAGAATGACCAGCCTGACCTTCCACTCTTCCCCTCCTCCCTTTCAGAAGCAGTGTGGATGTGAGAAGGAAGGGGCTGGGTCACCTGTCTTCACTACATGTCCTAACATCAGCCCTTTCCCCACCTCTCTTCTTCTCTACACTCTGATAGAAGCTTCTCCTCTAGATTTGGTGAGGTGAAATAAGTCATGGGGCCAGGAAGAACAAAAACAATAAAAACAAAAGATTTGGTTAACCCTACTATGATTTCTAGGCTGACTCCACATTTATCAGCATTCCTGTCATCTTTTTATTTATTTATTTATTTATTTATTTATTTATTTATTTTTTGGGTGGAACCGGGGATTGAACTCAGGCCCTTGCACTTGCTAGGGAAGCACTTATTCTACTGAGCCATCTCCCTGGCCCCTCCTGTCATCTTTAAACCCATCATGGACACAGCTATTTGACAAAATTATTAGCGACTTTTTGGTTTGATTTTAAGTAAGATGTAGTGACACTTTTTATATGGAGGATATTTATATGTGGGAATCTGACTGGAAACATTTAGTTTAGCCATGCATATCACAGACTGTGGCATTCAGATGGTGATCAAAATATGCCAGTTGGAGAAATGAAGGGGAGAGGGGGTCGAAAGAGAAGGCAGAAGGAAACGAGAGTTTCTCAGTTACTTTTCTGTCGTTGTTGGGACAAATACTCCACACTCAAAATGAGGGAAGGAAAGGTCTACTTAGCTCACAATTATTGGAGGTTTCATAGTTTAAAGCAGCCTGAAATACATAGCAAGACCTTGGAGCCTTATTTGCTCAGGAGAGAGGGTCGGTGCCTCTGTCTTCCCCAAACAACTTCTCTCTGCCCGTGGTCTCAATCGCAGACACCAATGCCCCTCCCTACAGGGTCTGAGGGAGAGGCTGGGACGCCAGCTGTGTCCAGGATGACCCTCTCCACACCTCTGAGACACTGCAGGCCAGGGGTCAGCGCTGCTGTCAGTTTAATGGTTCGTGCCTCTCGGGCCCCGCCCCTCAAGCCCCGCCCTGGTCCTCTGGCCCCACCCCTCGAGCTCCGCCCTGGTCACCTGGCCCTGCCCCTCAAGCAACTAGCAGCAGACCCAAACCATGAGAGAGAGAGAGAGAGAGAGAGAGAGAGAGAGATCCAAAATTCAGGTGAAAACTCTTTTACTTAAAATTCCAAGTAATTTGTGTACCATTGATCTGGCAGGAGACTCTACAGAAAGGACACACGACTTTTATTACAAGAAATAACCTCTGAGTTTTCTGGTACAGATTTTGGGTTGAATTGAGCTAAGTGGTTAGACTGGAGACATTTCAGTGTTATCCTATGATGTTTCCTTGGATAACAGCAGAAGTCACTGTCTGCATTTTGCAATGTTTGTTATTGCAAAGTAAAGCTGCTTTTGTTGCTCGTGCCTGTGTGTGGCTTTCCCCGTAGGATCTATTGGAGCATTACCCCTGGCTGCCTGCTGACTGTGTGCTCCCCCACAGGTGTGCTGCTCTGCCTTTGGGGATTCCCAGAGAACCACAACTGCAGCCCTGCAGTTCCTAAGCACTCTCATCTAGCTTGCCACTGGCAGCTGTGGCTTGGTCTGGCTGTCTCCCCAGAGCCCAGGCACTTGGAGGCAGCGCTTTTGGTGGGTCATGGATTACAGATGCTGTAGAGGCTTGCTGTTAAGGGGTGAGGCCTGGCTGGATGCAGGTTATTGGGGCCCTGTGCTGCAAAGGTACCATGCGCCTCTGTCATTGGCTCCTCCCTCGTGTCTCTGATTCCTGGCCACCCAGCCCAAGCAGCTTTCCTCCTTCCAGGCAGGCCCTTCTGCCAAGCAGTTTCTGCCCTGGGGATGGTCAGCTGTAGGCTGGCACCCATCAAAACTGTGAGCCCAGGTAGACATCTCCTCCTTGAAGTTGTGGGTGTTGGATGCTCTGTCCCAGCAAAGAGAAAAGATGACATTGTCTATCTGTAACCTAACCTCAAAAAAACAGGGAGGTAGTGACTCAGAGGAAAGCGATTCCAATCATTAAAGGATTTGAAGGGAAAATGCCTTGGAGCCCTCTTGTTCCCTTTCAGT
>NDGN011527883.1:0-13678 GCA_002564285.1 Tympanoctomys barrerae
ATCACTCTTTTTCTGAGAGTGTTTAAATATGTCATTATGTAGAATTAGGAGTTCAATATTTTGAAGCCATAGTGACTTTCTACAAAATTTTCTCTCATCCCTAAACAATAGCTTTAAAAAGTTTCTTATATAGAGAGACTAAGCCCAGTATCTTGGTCCTGAGCCACTCTCTGGTCCCTACGCCCCACTGGTCTGACTAAATTGAAATTCTGCTTGGTCCCCTACTCTTCCTGCCTCAGCCTTCCGGAAGGCTGGGATTACAGGTATGCACCCTCACACTGAGCTGAAATTTTAATGTTTTTGGAAACTACTGAAAGGCAAACACGTGATCTTTATTCTTCCGTGTTGCTCGTGTTGCTTGTCGTCGCGGTTCTGCGGCTGGGATCTGACTGGCAGTCAGGCCGTCCCCTGTGGGGCAGGTGGCCGCACTGCGCTGAGCTCACCCACGCTGGGACTCTGCCTCTGTCTGACTATAGTGTTTGCCCCGAGTCCTGGTGTCTCCCAGGGCAGCCCCCGAGTCACTGTTCTCTGCTCTGTCTGGGAATGTGGGAGGGAGTCACCTGTCAAGCGGGGCCCTGCACTCACTCCCGCCTTTCTCTCAAGGCTTCTTTGCATGCCCAGCACTTCACAATGTTGGCGCAGTCTTGACACTTTTCAGCAGGAGGGTCACCAGGGTGTGGCTTGCCATCCTGTTGTGAGAGCCCTCAGACTGAAAGGGGAGTCACCTGGGTCACCCTGACACATGCACTCAGGGAAGCCACAGGGTTACTCTCGTAGTGCGGGCAGACAGAGCGCGCTGCAAGGACAGCTGCACTCCAGCTCTCCCCTGCCGGTGGTCCCGGAAGCCCAGTCCGGGGACACAGTCTGCCGGGAGACTCACAGCAGCGCAGCATTAGTAGCAATATTGCTGGCATTGCCTAGCATCGGCGGCCCCTGGCTAGCTGTTGCAGGGTGTCACGAGGGTCAGTGAACTTTCTTTTGAAGTGCTGCATGTAGCTTTCATCTTTCCCCCGTCATGCCCAGCTTTCTTTGACTTTTGTTTTTGTTTTTTGAGACAGTGTCTTGCTATGGCTCAGGCTGACATTGAACTCACCATGTAGACTAGACTGGCTTTGAATTCACAGTGATCCTCCTGCCTCAGCCTCCTGAGTGTTGACACTGCGGGTGTGTACTGCCATGCCTGGCCCTTTTTGCATTTTTGCTTGTTGTGGTTATTTTTGTTAAAAGCCAAGCTTCCCTTGCTCTGTGGAACACGCCAGGGCCACGTGTGTGTGTGTAAGGCAAGCGCCCCGCCACTGAGCCGCACCTCAACGCGTGCATTATTTTTACATCACAGACATCATGTAGGAACCAGGCTGCTTCACTGTCTCATTTTCCTCCCTGAGCATCTCAGTTGATTTCTTGGCATTTGGTGGACACAGACCCCAGCACTGATTTTTTCCTATGACGCAGCCACAGGGCTTCCGGCCCTAGCTGAGGGCGGGCTTTGAGGTGGGTGGCTCTTGTTCTGTGACCAGGCTTCCTCCTCTATGAGCTCTCGGTCCCGCAGGGAAGTCATCTCAGGACCAGCGCTCAGACAAAGGCCAGGCAAGCGTTTCCGCAGGGGCCAGGATGCCGTGGGCTCTGGGGCTCACACCCGTGCATGCTCATGTTCCAGGATTCTCGACCCTACTTTAAAACAATTCACTAGCATGTGTTTGCAGTCCTTAAACTTACTAGCTCTTCTGTTATGGGTTTATGACATTTGCCAGCAAAGTTTCATGCTGGTTTCAGTTGTTTAACTGACTTTATATTTTTAAATTTACTGAAAATCAGTTACCAAGACATTACAAGAGCCACTGGGAATAGATTTTAGTGTTTCTTATAGCAATGTGGTCTGGTTTTATTTCTCTTCCTCACATTAATCTGTGGTCTGAGCACCATTTATTGAATGACCCTTCCTCTTGCCACCAACTGCAGCTGTGGATTTGCTCCGCACATCGCGTGGGCTCGGCACCCATCCCACCCCCTGCGGGCCCGGCGCCCTCCCTCCTGTTGGCTCTCCTAGGGTCATTCCAGCACATGCCAATAAGCTGCTGCCTTTCTTGCCTCATAACAAGCATTGATTTGCCCCAATGCAAGTCCTATGTCACTTCTCTGTTTCAAATTTTTATATCCTATTGCCTAAAGAATTTCAGAATCATCTTGTCAAGTTCAAAGAAATCCATACACTATTGCAGATATTTTTAAACCCAGTGAGTCATTTTTCTTAATCTTGTTCATGGAAAAAAAATTGATCTTTTTATTATACAAATAAATCCCATCAATATTAATCTTTATAACTTCTGGTTCTGATGGCATGTTCATTTTTAAATTTTAATTGATCATGAAAACATATTAAAATGTAGCTGACATCTTCCCAGGCCATTTGACTGTCATAATTTCTCTTGGAAAAATGGAAACTGGTCTTTTTTTCTAGGGCTGATTTGTCACAAGGAGTGGGTTCAGGATGATAGATCCTTCAGATTCTAAAATTACTTTAGAACAATTAATGACGACTCTATGGTATGTTATGCCCTTTCCTCGCTGATCTGAAAAGCGCTTCCAGTGTGGGAACCGGCCTTGCGTCCCGGAGCGAATCCAGATTCTGCACCCCAGCGCGTCTCCCCTTTGCTGCTGGGATCGCCTGGTTGGTGCTCACGGCCGCCGGGTCTCCTACCGCCGCCTCTCGCCCTCTCGCTGACTTCTTGGGGTCTGACCCGAGGCCCTGATGGGGGCGTGGGAACCCGGCGGGGGCCTGGGGGCGGGAGCTCGGTGGCCCTGCATTCCTCTTCTGAGGCCACCAGCTCCGGTCCCGTGTCATCGATGGCCCTCAGCTGTGTCACCGTCCTGTGATGCGAGTTCAGGAAAGCGTTATTTCCCACCCACTACACACACAAACGCACCTCGAAGCAGACCCGCCTGTCAGTGCAAAGCGCAGCCAGAGCGAGGCAGCAAGGAGAAAGCCGGGGAGCAGAGCCCCGTGGGACTTGGGAGGCCGCCCGGGGGACCCCGCGCAAGCCTGTGCTAGCCGATAGCTGGCCGCGCCCCGCCCAGGGGCCGAAGCCAGGCTCTCCCAGCTGTGGCTGTAACCACTGACTGGCCTTGGCACCTTTGGGGAGACAATACCCTGAGTGCTCCAGCGCTCCTCCGCGGCCCAGGAGGAGCCCCACAGGGTGTTTCAGAAAACCTGTAGCGGCCACACTCCGGACCAGGGTCCCGGGGAGACCATCACAGAAACTGGGTAACTGTAGGTGCTGCGATGCATCCAATGCTTTAGAGGCCGCCGGATGTAATAAAAATTTTAAAGGAGTATAGATTAAACTCTAGTGAATGCAGAAAAATAATTCATTATGCTGAGAACTGATAGAAAAATCAAACATTTACTCTACCTTTCTGTTCCAACTGTGTCTTGGGGCAGGTAAGTAAATATTCAATTAGAGAACGTTCCTCCGTGGAGCAAATCCAGCTGATAGCAGCAGAAGGGGCAGGCTGGTAGGACAGGCCTGTGGGCCTGCCTTCGTGAAACCAGATCCGAGTGCCTGTCACCAGCATGGTCTACACCGTGAGCCACAGGATGTCGCAAGCGCTGAGCAGATACCCCTAACCCCAACCATCAGTCCTAGTCACAGAAGAGATGATCCGAGGGGTGTGCCTGTCCAGCCGATGCCGCAGGGTCTCACAGCCTCTGGGAGATACTTGCTTGCCCAAATTAAGTCTGTGTGAGCCAGGCCTTGGATTCTGACATGATAAGAATTTAAAAAAATGGAAGAACAAGTTAGACTCAAGCATTAAGAGTCATTTGGCCCAATCCAAAGCATGGGAAATTTTATGGGACACACAGCCATGTTCCTTTAACAGATAAATTACCAAAACCAAACAAGAACCACTAGTGGTGTCATCGATCAGCGCAGAGCAGGGAGGCGCTGCATTTGTTTCCAGTGTCTGCTGTAATAAATCATTACAAACAGCGAGCGGTTTCAAGAGACAGGTTCATTCTCTAGGTCTGCCAGGATAGGCGCTTCAGCTGGTTCTGCACAGGTGTCTCCTCTTGAGCGTCTCAGGAGAGCATCTTCCTTGTCCCCTCAGCCCCGAGGATGCTGCGCCCGCCACCTTCTGCCCCAGCTCAGCCCGGCTGTGCGTCCCCATCACAAATCCCTCTCTGGTTCTGCTCTTTTCCTTTTTTGCAGACTCTTGTGCTTGCTGCGGCCCGCTCAGACTCCAGGAGGATCCCCCCATCCTAAGCCTTGTTCCGTTCTAGCATCTGCAGAGCCCCTTTTGCCCCCAGACCAGGGCATTCAGACGTAGGCTTCCAGGGACAGCATGCTTCAGGCTACACCAGGTATGTTAGATACCTGTGGGGGGTTAATTCTACAAATGAAGAAATCCTAACTAGCGCTAAAATAAAAATGGTTGTATTTGGGTGCAGAAATGATTTGTAAATTCGGAACACAGGCTTGGCTTACAAGCTATGGAAGGGCCCCAGGAAAGCTAAGCAGGGTGGGGCCTTTTACAACAGAGGAGTGAAGGCGCACCTTGGCAGGCTGGGCTTGAGGGGAAACACACAGGCATGAGGCAAGCCTGGTATCCGGGAAGCAGACAGTCAGCCAGGCGATTAAAAGCTTTGCAAACTCACTGGAATGTCTGGGCAGGGGCCAGGCTCCTCGGCCTTGAGATGCTGCTGCACTCTGGAAACGTCCCCTGCACACTCAGGTCCTAACATGATGCCTGCGTGGCAAACGAGCCCTGTTAAAAGAGCTTCTAATTCTTACCAGTTTTCACGTTCTTCCTGTTCTTCAGTTCTTCTGTGCCATAAATTCCTGCAGACCTGCTGCGTGGGGCTTGATGAGATACCAACTAGGACACTAACTGGGGACCTGCTGGTGTTCGGGAGTTTCTGATCGTGCCCGCGGGCATGGGCTATGTCAGTCACATTTGGCGGAGCTGTCCACCCAGCAGATGTATGAGCTCCAGTACCCACAGGAGGCTGCGCTTGGCTTGAACACTGGGAACGCTGTATGCTGAGCGCCAGGGCACTGGGTGACGAGTGTGTTTGCGACACGACTGAACACAGGTACACTGTGGGGAGGGACCAGGATCTAGGGGCAAAGGAGGGAAAGGATCACCGGTGCTGAGATTTCAGAGAAGGTAAGGGAGAGCCAGCCATGTTCCTGGGGGAGGGCTGGGCTTTGTCCAGGGGAAGCGATACTTCCGTCCCTCACAGGGGGATGGATTTGGAGAAAGGACAGAAGATCACCTCTAGGGTTTTCTGTTCTCTCTGTCAAGAAGAGGATGTGGTGGAGGCAAGAGGGCAGCGTGGTGGGTGGACAGCACCTGGAGAGGCAGGAGGTTTGAAGTCATCCTGGCTAGGAGAGGACCCACAGAATGACCTGGGTTTGCAGTGAGGACAGACGGCCTGTTCATCACTTTGGACTCCTAGTGAAAACAACTAGCCTTTTCTGGCATTTTCTTCAGAAAATTTTCAATCATTAGTCACATAAGTTCTGGGAAAGGAGATGCTGTTTGGTTTCTTTGACAGTGGGGTTTTGTGTTTTTAACAGATAGACTTTATTATTGTGTGGATCTGGCAGCCAACAGCTGGGGAGACGACTGGCATCATGAGGCCAGCTTGTCAGTCACGGTTCCGAGAGAGGACCGGGCCACACTCTGGCAGGACCTACCAGGGAGCCCCAGTGTGGCTCAGGTGGGAAGCCAGGGGAGTGCATTGTGGGCAAGAGCTGTGGTGGTGGCTTTTGTGGGCAACACAAGCAGCTTGGGGTGATCCATCCTGTGCCCTCTGGCAGGCTCTGGGGCACGGGAATGTCCCTAGCCCTTTGCATGGAGCCCAGGGGAACCTGGGGTAGGGAATAGTAGTCTAGAACCTAAGTGCCCCATAAGGAAGAAAGCTGGGTGTCACCGATTGGCTTATATTTGCAAAGGACACTGGCAGGTGAATTGTTAACTGTGGGAACTGGGGTGCCCTGGGGCCACACAGAAATCCAAGATGGGTTCACACCACCTGTCCTCTGGGCATATGACAGGAAGGCCAAGACCAGGGGGTGAGGGAAGAGTGAGCCCTGCAGCTGTCTGCGGAAGGGAGGGAAGAGTGGTAGGCAGCAGAGCAGAGTCCTGATGGGAGCCGTAGGGACCTGATGGCTCAAGAGCCTGGGGGCAAGAGGCAGCAGCCACCTGGGCCGCTGGTGGCAGTCAGGGGGAGCTTCAGGCTGCGGTCCCCAGGGAGTCTGTGAGGGGAAGCAGCTCCTGGGAAGCAGGAGAAGATGGCTGAGTACAAACAAATGGAATTTCCAGGGTGTCCAAAGGATGGGTGTCTCTTCCAGTTCAGAGCTGCCAGTTCCAGGGGTGACTGTTCACAGTGCCCACTGTATGGGCTGGGGAGACTCTGCCAGGGGGTACAGGGCCCCCACTTATACCAGAACACAGGTACAACTTGGGCTTCACAAAAGCTAAAGCCGAGGACCCAACTCTGACTTTGACTTCCCAGCAACTGTCCTCATGCTAGCAGCTGGGAGGTCTTCTGTAACTGTTCTTTGTTTGAAATTATAAGTCGAAGAAAAGACAACGGCTGTTAAATTCAAATAGATGCAGGCTTATTACTAGAAAACAGTAATAGTAGCCCACTGCACTCCACCTCAGGCTGGGTGGGTTGAGGCAGGTAGGGACCCTGGAGACAGGCCTGTTCATGTGGGGCCGCTTAGCAGGGGCAGGGGAGGGCGTCACGTGGGTGGAGAGGAATTCTATTTTAGATAATTGTCTTGTCCTCTCAGACCGAAGGGCTCATTTTGGCTCACTGTCACAGAAGCACCAGTCCATGGCTGAGAGGCTCAGGTGCAGGAAAGGCATGGCAGATGGGCTGGCTGCAGAGGAGAGCTGCTCCCGCCACGGCGTTGAGGAGGCAGAGATGGGGAGAGTGTCGGGGGATGAGATCCACCCCCCTAGGTCCCGCACACAGCCACTTGCCCGCTCCAGCTGGGTGCACCTCCGAATAGCAGGCATCAGCAGCCGATGCCCTCATGAGGCCGGCACCACCACGGCCAACCCCCTCCCAGATCCCCCTTGAGAACACGGGCAGCCTCCAGAGAGACATTCGAGATCTAAGGCGTAAGAAAAAACGGAAGACTAAGGCACTGTCGCCCTTTGAGTTTTTTATGATGGGGTCTTGTGGCGTTGCCCCGGCTGGTCTCAAACTCCTGAGCTCAAGGGACCTCCTGCTGCAGCCTCACAGGCAGCTGTGACACAGGCATGGACCATCATACCTGGTTGAATGGACTTTTGATAAACAGGAACGTATCCCAGAATGGCATGAAAATGGACAAAACGATACAGCAGAAAGAATGTGGGACAGAGCTCACAAAGATCTGGGAAATGTCAGCCACACTGGGAACTTCCCATGAGCCCCCATGAGGGTAAAATGAGGCGTCTAGGAGGGGGAGGGATGGCACCCACAGCAGGGCAGCAGCATCTCACCATGGCAGGGCCTGGGAGCTAGGGTCCCAGGCCCCAGGCTCCTCAGGAGCAGATCTTACCTGCCGACAAGGCCTTGGGGTCCTTTCTAAGCAGTAAAATTATAGGTATGAAATACCCTGGAGCTGTTTTCTCCAAAGCAAATCACAGAACTCACAAGAGGATGCAAAAGATGATTTCCTCCTATTCAAGTGGCCGAAACAAAAGTGATAAAAATAAATTCGTGGCTAAAAATATCCAAGGACTGATCAGGCAGCAGGCTGTCATTACCCAGGAGCTGGCCTGCAATTAAGGACTCCAAAGGGTCGCAGATTGCTGACTTTTCCCCGATTTCACGCATGAGCCCACTCATCGTACTTGTGGAGGGCAGGGCTCGCGGCAGAGGCTTCCATGGGCAAGGGCCCACTGAGAGCCCTCGTGTGAGCGCGGCCCGCACTCATGGTTCTGACGCGCTTGTGGCCTGTGCCACCTGGCTCTCACTTCTTTTGTCCCTACAGAGTCACCAAGGAAAATATGCTGGACGCTGACCAACTCCATGACTGGTAATTTCCAGGCGCGGCCGTTGCTGTCACTGTGACGTCACTCAGAACCTCCACAATGGCTGGACGTAATTTCGAGCAGAGTAACGTCACACATTGAACCCCGAATTCCGGGGG
The DNA here is from genome assembly GCA_002564285.1 of Tympanoctomys barrerae. Lineage (NCBI taxonomy): Eukaryota > Metazoa > Chordata > Mammalia > Rodentia > Octodontidae > Tympanoctomys > Tympanoctomys barrerae. The sequence continues at coordinate 8,157 of NDGN011527883.1, forward strand.
TGGGTTGTTGCCCAGCACAGCGTGGTTTTCCGGCTTCAGATGCAATTTTTGCATGCTGGTTCGTTCAGACACGCTCAGTGGGGAGTAAGGAGAGGATAGGAGTTACGCTGGAGAGAGTGCAGGCTTTCTCCCCTCTGCCTCCTCCTTCGTGTTCTCCTCCCTCCTCCCCTCCTCCTCCTCTTCCTCCTCCTGCTTCTCCTTTTTCTCATAGAAAGTTTAAACCCAGGCCTTTGTGCCCTGCTAGGCAAGAGCCCTGCCGCGGAACTACACTCCCAACGCGGCTTGTGGGGGATGCGAGTAAACGCGCGGCCTGTGAAAATGTTCTTACATGTCAGTCCGTGTCTGAGGCTCACTGGGTAGCATTAGCGTTTTGGGTAACATGACAAAGGGGACAAGGCACATTTGCGGATATCAAGTTAACTGAGCAACGCGGTGCGCATGTGCCGCGAGGACTCGTGCCCTTTCGCGTGGCAGCTGTGGGGTGGCACCGAGGTCCACCAACTTCGCTGTGCGTTAAGTGCGGAGCGGCCTCTGTTCCCTTATGAACTTGTTAGGAGAGCTTTAGGTCTCAGCACAGGAGGGACAGGTGTCCAGCCCCAGCTCCCGAGGGCCACGTGGCCAAGGCCTGCCGGAGCCCCTGCTCGCCCCAGGCCCCTCTGCTCCGAGTTCTTCTTTGTTGTTTGCTGAGGGGATGACCTGGGACCCAGTCTGCGCTGCGCGCAGGACTCATCGCCTGTGTGATGCATCTTGTCCTCTGCCACAGAGGCTAGCAGCTGCTGTCTCCAGGGCTGGGATGAGGAAACAAGGCCATGGTATGACTGAGCCACTGAACATAGGGTCGGCTGCCCACCCTTGTCACAGTGCACTAAGAGTCATGTGACACAAAGTTACCCTTGTAAGCATCTGAATCATCAGAACTCTGGATCTTGCAAAGCCGGAGTCCCTCGCTCCTGCCAAGCAGCTGCGCTTCTCCTGTCCCCAGGTTCTGGAAGACACCACTCAGCCCTGCCTCTAGGGGGCCGCCTGCTTCTGTGACTCTGGTCATAAATACCCATTCTTTGTGACTGGCATGTTCCACACAGCACACTGCTCTCCAGGCTCACCCATGTAGAGTGTGCCAGAATTTCTTCCCAATCTGAGGCTGAATGACCTGTTATGCGGCAGTACCGCGTTTCGCGGACCCATCTATGTGTGGAAATTGAGGCTGCTTTTCTCTTTGGTTGGCTGTGAGCAAGGCAGCCGTGAGCATGTGCGTACACATATCCATTCAAATGCCAGCTTTCTCTCCTCTGCATATACACGCAGAAGCAGGGTTGCTGAAGCATGCAGTAATTTCATGTTCAAAAGAGTTTTTTAATGTGTTTGGTGAAGGGTCTCACTATGCAGCTCAAACTTGTACTGATTCTCCTGCCTCAGCCTCCCAGTGCTGGAACTATAGGTGTGCGCCACCATGCCCAGTTTTGGGACCAGCAGGGCATGAAGTATGCTGAGACAGCCCAAGCTCAGTGATCTGATTTTGAATGGAAGCTGCATATAGGAGATTTACTGGGAAGAGAAGGCTTCGTCTTGGGTCCCCGTCTCCCCAGGTTTGTCACAATAAGTCAGCCCATGTGGTGCAGGTGGGAACACTTGTCTCTACCCCCAAAGATAGTATGGCGATACAGCTTGAGGTTTGGGTTATAAAGCCTTTATACATCTTTGTAAGATTCACGTTTGTGTCCATCAGTCTTAGGATCAATTGTGATCCCTGAATGGGAGCGAGACTGACTTCTGGGGCCAGGTCTGGTGTGTCCTTCAGAGGTCAGGGCTGGCTGACAATGCCCAGCCCTGAAGCTTTCTCCAGAGGTGCATCATGTGGCACTGGGTCCCCAGAGGAGAGAGATGCAGTGCTGGAGGGCTGGCTGGCCCTACCTGAATGACTACGTGGTTGCTGGGGCCTGTGCCCATTGTGACAGTGGGGCCCATCGTGACAGTGGGGCCCATCGTGACAGTGGGGCCCATCGTGACTGACAGTGGGGCCCATCGTGACAGTGGGGCCCATGTGCTGGCTCCTTGCACTCCACTGAGCGCCAGGCCAGCCTCGCTGGAGCCGCCAGGCTCTCCATATTTTGGACACAAGATACCCTAGAGTTGTCACTCTGACTGCTGTACTAATTTCCATCTGGCAGAACAAGCTATGCTATCTCTTTAAAGGGAAACATGGGTTTTCTGTAAATTACTTCCTCAAGTCTGTTCTCACAGAAGCAGTCAGATTTTGTTGAAATCGAGGGCTGCATGCATGTGTAGATCCCTGACGCTCAAACCTGTAGGATCCAGAGGTACCACAGGCTCTGCTTCTCCAGGCAGCAGTCCTGGTGCCCCCAGAGCCCTGAAAGCCTGAAGAGCACACGCCGGCCCAGTGCTGAGCCCCGACACACACTGCTGCATCGAGTCCCAGCCCCGAGCTGCTCTCAGCCTTCTGTTCCCCAAAGCTGGCGACCCGCAGCCTGCCTTCCCCATGCCACACTGCACAGAGATGCCAAACAGGATTTCCTTCCCAAGCAGAAGTCCCGTGGTGGAGACAGAGAACAAAGGCGCTGCGGTGCCGCCACCCTGCAGGCTGTCTGCTGGCAAGCACGGTGCTAGACAGGGCTCGCCATCCCAGCACCCGGGGCCTGTCGTGGCAGATACCGGAGGTGGGACTCAGGCTCCCTCCAGCACAAGGGGCACAGCACGGCTGCATGTCGGCACAGGGGCCTCCAGGTCCGGACCACAGCTCCCCGCTCCCGGAGGCAGCAGCTCCCTGCGAGCCGGGCTCCCCATCTGGGCATCAGCCCCAGGCCAAGCCGGGAGCCAGGCACGCGCGTCCTGCCAGCCTGTGTGCAGACGCCCAGTCCTTCGTGAGGAATTCCCGACTGCCTTAGATGGTGAGAATACGTTTTCCTCAGCAAATGAGCTGACTGCTGAGGACGGAGTTGTTATTTTGATTCATAAATGAGGTAACTGGGGCCCAGGAAGGTTAGGAGCATGCAGTCAGTAAGTGTCAGAAGGTGAATTTAACCCTGCCAGTTAGCTCTAGCGACAGAGTTTACTTCAGACTGCTTCCAATGCAAGTCCAACCAGGAAACAGTAAGCTCGAGGCCCCCTTGGGCAGCACAGCAGGGCGTAGATCTTGAGACCAGCCTTTGCCCACACAAGGGAATGCCTAGCAAGTGCTCCTCACAGGGAGCTTTTCTCTTTCAGAAACCAAAAAGGGAAAGTGTGAGGAAACCCAAGGAGGGGGCAGGAGCAAGAGGAAATGAAGAGGGGGTGGGAGCTAGCAGCTGGCTGCAGCTCCAGGGCCAGGGCTGCGCTCAAAGCTGCCGGCAGGTAAGGACAGGAAGTGTCACCAGGGCCTGAGCCGCGTATCACATACCTGCTGGAAACAGCTGCATGCGTGCACCCTCAGGAAACTTGGTTTAGTCTGAACTCTGAGTCTTAGACTCACTGTCTGCCTGTACCTGGCAGGATGTGGAGTTCAGTGCGCGCTGCCGAAGCAGCACAGCGATGCCCCCACACAGAAGCGGACTCACGTGCATGATGTTATGGCTGAAGTGAACGCAAGCCTTACACGTAGGGGCAGAACCTCCTCTCATTGCTGTGGCTAAAGCTCTGAAGGTGATGAGGTCCAATCTACAATCATAAAAAAGAAAACTGCACCAAGAATGGAAGCCAATCAATAGAAGCAATAAATTGAATGATTAGATCTTCCTTCAAAAGAGGCAGAGGCTAAAACTATTGAGTAAAGTATATATCTATATATCTATATCTATATCTATATCTATATCTATCTATCCATCTATCTATCTATCTATCTATCTATCTATCTATCTATCTATCTATATTCCCCCCCAGCACTGGGATGGCATTGCAGGTGTGTGCCACCACGTCTGCTTTGGGGCCTGCACAGTGCACCCGGGCTGACGCAGCCTGGCACCACATGCAGTGCTGGGGATGGACCCAGGTCCTTGCACTTGCCAGCCAGGCCCTTAGTTCACTGACCTATCTCTCCTGACTTATAATATATTCTTAAAATGAACAAATGCATACCAGATACAATTTTCAAAATGCATAAGAATATTATGACTAGGAAGGTTAAATTTTAAAAAAGGAAATAGAACTTGTAGGAATCAAAGAGATGCAGTTTTAAAACAGTGTCTAGAACAGCATATTAGATGTAGTTTAAGAAACTTTTTTGGATGAAGTAACCAAAAAGCCTGTAACTCAGAGGGGGAAAAGACAGAAAGTAAGACACCTTTAAGAGAGAAACTCACCTCACATTTAGTGAGTAGCGGGAAGTAAAAGCAGGAAGGATGAGGGACAGCTACGAGCCAAGAGGAAGTGCTTGTAGTTCCTGCGGAATTCATTAAAAATGTGAGTGTACAAACTCGGTTTGGACTACTTCTGAGGAAGACCCTCTGACAAAACCAGTCCCACCACGCACTGATTATCAAAATAAAGAAGAGAATCCGACCACAGAAGTTTAAAGTGGAGGAAGTCTCCACTCAATAAAATTCCCAACACTTAGTCTCAGTGCAAGGATCCGCGTCTGCGCCCCGGCTCAGCGGGTTTTATTGGCACGCAGTCACACCGCTGAGTGCTGGCGCTAGAGACCACGTGGCGTGCAAAACTGGAAGTGTTTGTCCGTCTTACCGCGTGTGAAAACCTTCCGCAGTCCCCGGTGTAGGGCTGGGACTCAGAGAAAGGAATGGGACGGCGGTATCAGAGGCGACGCTTGCAGGCAGGCCAAGCCGAGGCAGCTCCCACGGGACCAGACCGCAGCTCCCGACAGAATTGTCCCTGCACCATTTTGTTCTGTGTAGTCATCTAAACACGCACAGTATTTACACGACACTTGTCCCAGCTGTCACACTGTCAGCGCATGTTAGCTGGCGCATTTATTAGTGTCCTTTTATTTCCGAAGACTACATGGAGGCACTCCAAAATTGTGCAGTTGATTCAAAATGACTCAGCTAGTGGGCAGGGGCGTGGGAGGGTGGCGAGGAGGGGAGGGGGCGGCAGGTCTCAGAATCTGAATCCAAGATTCTACACTCTTCAAGGATAATTGGCTGGAAACAGGGAATAGAAATTGATCTGAAGCCTATGCAAATCTGTCATGTGTGGGCCAGCATTTTCTAAGTAGGTGAAATGTACTCAAACCAAACTCTTGCTTCTGCTATCAGCTAAACAGGTTAGTTAGATTTTCCTTCATGTAGGCTTTCTCTCCAGAAAGGATGCTATGCAGAAAAGACTACTGAGTTGGTGGTCCATCGGCACCCTGTCTTCCTCCCGTAAACCCTGACTGCCCCAGCCACGTTACTGCGTGGCTTCGGCAGAGATGCTGACCTTAGACTCTGGGTCTCCCCTTGGGATTGTGGGGAGGGCCAAGCTTGTTAGGAAGTGATAGTGCCTGGTTCCATCGTCTGCCTCCAGCTACCTGCATTAGAATCTCCAGCTTCAAGTTTTAAAACCTCTCCAGTGCTTTTTTTTTTTTTTTTTTTTTT
>NDGN011527883.1:13706-44858 GCA_002564285.1 Tympanoctomys barrerae
TTTTCAATGTGTTTGGTACAGGGTCTCACTACACAGCTCGGACCTAGAGTCATTCTCCTGTTTTTAGGCCTCCCCAGCACTGGACTTACAGGCGTGTGCCACCACACCAGGTCTCAGTGGCTGATCAGCGCGCCCAGTTGGACCCCCATCCCTGTGCTCACCTAAGCAGGCAGCTACTCCACTGAGCTCTCTGGCCAGCCCAAGCTCTCCAGTTATGTTCATCAGTTTTCTGTTATTGTGACAAAATATCTGAGATAATTCAGCATTTAGGGAGAAGAGTTTATCTTGGCTCATGATTGCTACGTTTTCAGACCATGGTTTGAGGCCAATTGAGGTTTCCTTTGTTTAGTTCAGATGGAAATCATGACTCCATGAAGTGCAGGTGCGCTGGTGGCCCCGACGCACTGGTCAGCGCCCGTTTTCACAGGATGGCATCAGTCTGCACGGAGGGTGTTGGTCTCTGCTGCTCCAAGCTGCCCCCATTCAACACTAGGTGACCAACCCTCTAACACATGGGCCTTTCCGGGACACTTCCGAACCATATCACTAATGTACTCATGGGTAAGCATGCGCTGGTTCATGAAAACGCGGAAGTTCAGGAGATGTCACTCTGCTTGCTCCCTCATAAGTAAATGGAATGAATGGCCCATGGAATGTGTTATGGATTGTGTCAGGTTGTCCCCCGAAAGCCTTATGTAGTCCTGGGGGGCTTTTCAGAGGCAGCTGAATCTAGAGTTTGTGACTGATTCATTGTCTACTGCTGGGATGGACGGTGTGGGGGCGAGGCCTGCCCCCACACAAGGAACGGAAGCGTCTTCTCACATGCTCCCCTTTCACTCTTGTTGCTTTTGCTGGTTTCTGCTGCCATGAACTGTCACCCTCTGCCACGTGCTACCCGCCCTTGGAGTCAGCTAAGTATGGTCGGAAACCTCCATAAACTGTGAGCTAAACAAAACGTTTCCTCCCTTAACCTTGGGTGTCGGGTATTTTGTCTCAGCAATGCAAGAAAAGTAACTAAGAGTGTTACTTAGACGCTGGCTGGAATACAGACACAGCTAAGAGTTGCCGAGCAGGGATTCCCGGGTCTGCGTTGATGTGGGGTCAAGCCTGCACTAGGTTACGTTCTGCGTAATAGGTCGGAGTATGGGCATCTGCTGTTCTCCTAGGACAGCTTGCCTAGAAGCCGTAAGAGCAGGAAAACAGAACGAGCCGTACCACTCCGCAGAGTGGCAGGTGGACGTGGGACTGACCGCCACAGGTGCGCGAGGCTTAGCAAGCCCTTGGCGCCCTCCCACACGGAGGCTGGGCTCCTATGAGGCTGGCAAGCTGAGGGCCCCTCCTCTTGGGGGCGGGCTCAGCTGGACGTGGGCGGATTGCACCTGCGCAGTACGTGAATGAGAGCTGACACTGTTTGCACCGAGAGGGGAATTCAGACGCCTCCTGGTCTGTGCGAAGCAGCTGTAGGAGTCTTCGTGAGTTAATCCAAGGGACAGAAACCGCGTGGCCACCGCATCACTAAGTGTTTACGACGATCGCTCCGGAGACAACGGGTGGAAATGACTTTCAGAAAACACTATGCCGCAGGTTGGGGCAGCACTGCGCTGTACTTTCTGCAAGGAACGTTGCTCAGAGAACTGGAGCACAGGACACGGTGTTCGCGTTTGCACGGGGACCGCACGCCCGGCCCCATCGGAACACTGTGCGCTGCTCTCCCGCTGCAGGTCACAAGGACAAACCGAAAGGTCGAGAGCTGTGCAGACTGAGGGTGGGACTCAAGGGTCTGAGTCATGTTTCTGATCAAATAATGACTTATTTCTGTAATATGAAAATGAGTTTCCAGAGTTACTGAATTGTTTTGTTGAACAGTCAGTTCAGGGAAAGGGTTTTATTAATCCCTTTGGAAGATGATTATCGAAAGCATGTTCTCTAAGATTAAAATCATGCTCTTCATGTAATGCCAGATAGAATGCTCTTTACTTGGCCCTAAAATTAGAATAAGACCTTTTGCAAACCACAAAGCCCAACAAATGTTGCACAGACTTTTTGCGCTGGAACTTTTCCAGGGAGAACGAACTCAGTGTTATTTCAGTTGCTCGCCGCACAGTTCAGCTCACACTGTCCGCGCCATCTAATTGCAGGACGTAGGGGTTGTAGGCAAATTGAAAGTCTCCCTAAGTATAAGTAACCCTAAGGGCCATTTCGGGGCGACGGCATCGCCCCACAGTTCTAAAGGCTCCATCATAAGAAGGCACGGGGCACGACGCAGGTAAGCACGCTTGGGAGCTTTAATAGTTTGGGCCATTTGGAACAGTTGACCCTGAGATGCCACCCTCTCCACCTCTCCTCCTTTCTCCCTTCTTTCTTCTTAGATTTTTTGAAAATTAACAGCTGGACCATGTGTTATCTCTACCCCTCCTTTTAGGACAAGGAAATTATTCTATAGAGGACAGCTGATTAAGACGAAGCTGTGAAGTCACATCCTTATCCTTTCCTCTCTTGTGTCTCTCCCTAACCCACGTCCTGGCTTGTTGAAAACGAGGCCCACCTGGTGACCTGGAGTCTGTATCAGTTTTCACAGGCTTCACCAGGAGCGCAGCACGTCCTTTCCTCCCTGCGAGGAGTTTTCCCATCGCTGGCTTTCAGTGACTCTTTTCTTTCCACGTGTGCACTGTCTTCCGGGCTCATCCCCAAACATTTATATCTTACCCTTAGTGAATACACATTTGGTGTAGGTTTATCTCAAATTATTATTTTTTTAAAATATTTATTTTACTTACTTGTTACAGAGTCTTGCTGTGTGGCTCAGACTCAATGAAACTCCTGCCTCAGCCTCCCCCAGTGCGGGAATTACAAGCGAACACCACCAGGCCTGGTTTCACTGGCCAGCTCGGTGCTCCTGGGGTGTGAGGGCCAGCACAGCATGCAGTACTGGGGGTCAAGCCTGGTCCTTGCACTTGCCAGGCAGGTGGTTAGTATCTCCCCAGCCTCAAATTAAGTTTATAAAAATGTTTCTACTTTTAAGAGGATGGGAGGGAGGAGGGAGAGACAGATCCACTTGTAATAAGTTTATGTGCCCTAAGTAGATAAGAGGCTCTGGCTCCTCATTCCCCATGCACCCAGAGAGCCCTCCAAGACTTAAGGTCACTGAGAGACTCAAAATGAAACAAGCGCGTGTGGCTCCGCATTTAGCATGGAAAGGTTTTGTGAACTTGTTTTGTGCTGCGCAGCCTCCACATGGGCTCGCGGGTCTGACCCCCGAGAGCTGGCTGTCTAGGGCTGAGACCGAGCATCTGCGGCATCTCTTCTCATGCCCTGTGCTTCTGAGGGAAAGGAATAAGGTTGGTGCATGGGCTTGGAGTCAGAGCAACGCGCTCTGGAAGCATAGAGTTATCTGAACTTGGAGAAACGCTTCAAACAGTTTTGTAAGGAAAAATAAGAAGGGAAGTGGCATTTCCGAGAATAGGAAGATCATGGTTCTATAATGGCACAGAGTGTCAAGAGATATGAACTGATTACACAGCCCTTTCTTCACCCAGCTTGTCTTTTCTTTCTTTCTTTTTTTTTAAAATGTATATAGTACAGGGTCTACAGGCTCTCACTACATAGGTGGGACTCATAGTGAGTCTCCTGTTTTCAGCTTCCCAAGTGCTGCGATTACAGGCGAGCGCCACCACGCCCAGTCTCAGTCATCCTCTGTGTGCCCCGAGCATGGGAGCCCTGCACCGCCCAGCTTCTCTAAAAGAGTGGAGTCTCCTGCCCTGACTTCTTTCGGGTACCCATCCTTCTCCATCCTGGGACGCTCCGAGTGTGTGGTACAGTGTCACCAGCAAGTCCTCTTCAGGGCAGAGTGAGCACAAAAGGGGCGGCTGTGGGCCTTGTCACTAGGTGCTACGAGCTTTGACCAGAAAGGCTGAGCGTGATTTCCTCCACTGGGATGGTCACAGTGGTCCAAAGTACCAGAAGCTGTAGGAAGCGTTATGATCTAAGGATGAATTAGAGTGAATGAGAATTTAACAAGTCTGCTAAATACAAAATCAATAGATAAAATCAATTAAAATTTCATCTATCAGAAAAAACACTATTACAAAGCAAAATTAAAATTATACTGTTTAACTTAGCATTCAAATACCAAAAACCTAGTAATAAATCTAACAAAACCTATGTGTGGCGTCTACAGAGGACAAGGCACTCAACAATGACTTGGTTTTAACCCAATAGAGCAGATCTTGCTACCTGCAGACATATGCCATGTTTGCATGTGACAAAGATCTAAGTGCAATTCTCAGCCAAAATCCCAGCAAAGAACCTCCTAAATTGTTTTAAAAATCATAGCAAAATGCAGAGGTCTTAAAATATTAAAGACAAGCCGCGGGAGAGGAGCAGCTTAGCTCTCAGCAGTGACAATGAAGCCTTAGTAAACGTGATCACGTGGCTCAGGGTTTGGGGGAGGCAGACAGCCCATGCACACAGGGCAGAAAAGTCATAAACAGGCCCACGATGTAACTGCACCATACAGGACGGAGGGAACATCAACAAGTGAGTAGCGTTGGGGTACTTAGTATTTACAAAGAAAATGTGTGATTCTCACTTAGCATATATAAGAAAAGCAATTGAAAAATGTGTAAAACACTAAATTATAAAGCACTTAGAATACAGTATACAAAGCCCTCTTTTACTCCCTTCATTATGTGAATGTCTCAATAGAGCAAAAAGCGTAAAATAAGTACAGCTGCATTAAATTATGAGCTTCCATTAATCAAAAAATAGACCCTTTTAAAAGTTAAAATGCAATCTATAAAGATGTTGTAGTAAGAGACTAATACTCAGAACATCTAAAGGACTTCTGCACATCAATAAGATAAAAATTAATTGGGGAAAAATGAGCCAAAGACTTGAAGAGCTGTTCCACAAGTGAGGAGCTCCAAAGGACCAACCATCGGAGGGAGGAGCTCTCTGATCTTCACAGCAAGAAAGAAATGGAAAGGAAAACCGGGGACGGTGCCACTGCATGTACAAAACCACTGGAAGAGTGTAAAAGCCCGCAAAGCCCAAGCATTTGCGGGATGGGGAACAGGGTGATGCTTGCAGAGGTCTGAGAATGCAAATGATACAGCACTGCCTCCTTGGAAGGGATCAGCATCGCCTCACCTCTGTGTGGTCCTCTGCTGGTGTGCATCTCAGAGAAATTTCTGCACTTTTGTGTGCCAGAACCTTCTTAGTAGAATGTTTGCAATCCTGTAGCTCCAACTCCCAAATACATATTACAAATAGAAACAGTTCAATGTATTGTGGCAGACTCATGTAATGACAATTATACATCAGTGCATTTGCATAAAATGTAACCAGGCAATTGGCTCAGTGGATTAAATCACCTGCAAGTGGGTGTAAGGGCCAGGGGTTCAATCCCCAGGCCTGCTGTGCTGGCCCTGCCCCCGAAGTGTGCTGAGACAGCAATTGAGACTGGGCGTGGTGGCGCGCGCCTGTAATCCCAGCTCTTTGAAGGCTGTAAACAGGCAGATCACCATGAGCCTGATCTAGTAGTGAGACCCCGCATACCCTGGAGACCCTTCCCTAAAATAAAATAGAAAAAAATGTAACCAGGCAGTATAACAAAGACAAATTTCAGTGTCCAGAGAGGAAAGCAAGACACCAAATACCGCTTACACCCTTGCAGAGTACTCAGGGCTCCAAAGCCCCCCTCACACATACTTGGTGAGGTTGGCAAGTAAGAGCACAAAGCATTGATCATTCTATCAGGATAACAGAAGCCGGTGGAGGGGGAGAGAGGCTCATAAGCTCAGAGGGGCAAACAAAAGATGCCGGAAGGCTACACTTACCATCTGTATGTCTGTCATATGTTCATCTTCACAGTCCCCAGTGTGTCCAGAGAAGGGAGTGGGGCAGGGAGCTGGGAGGAGCATGCTGGTGACGTACCACTAGAGTGCAATCTCCAGCCCACAAGTGCCAAGTAGGCAGAGCTCAGGCAGGTCCCTGGAGATTGAAGCATGAATTCCACAGGACAAAGAGGTTAAGAGTAGTAAAAGCTTACTGGGGAATAGGAGTAGCTCTTGAGAGACAGGAAGGCACCCGGAAATGGCTTGCCACCAAGGCCCTCTGTCGGGTCATTTATACAGCAAAGTCCCAGCCTGGGTACAATGTGGGAAACCACAACTGACCAATAGGATTATAAATGCATCCATTTACAGATTGGTCCAATGGGGAAATCATCACATGGCAAGGGTACATTTTTGGTAAGGGATGGGTCCAGATGCTCCGGCCACCCACCTGTGTGACGGGTGCCTGCCTGGACCTCCTGTCGGGGTGCTAATTACAGTATAATCTGGAGTTGCTGCTCATGCCCAGGGAGGCTCCTAGGCCTGGCCATCGCATCTTTGCCTCGAGAGTGGCCTTCCTCAGATAAGCCTCTAGCCCCAATTCTGATGCCTTATTCTTTCTGCCAACTTCGACAGTCTATTCCCTCTCTGACTGTATATTAATTTCCATGTTGCGTAGCTGCCTATAGAACCAGCACATAGCAGCAACACAGGCAATGCCCCATGGCCCAAGGGAACAGAAGGAATTGGGGCCCGTACTAGGAACCTTATTTTCCAGCCTTCACCTATGAGTGGTATTTGCTTTTCAAGTAGTGAATAAAAATTCACTTCATAGTCCTTAAGTTTTCCACAAACAAACTGATGGATCAAAAGCATACAGTAAATATATTACTGTTTTTGATCTGTAGATCAGAAAATACCAATTGCTGATAACATAATTAATGCATGCCAAATTATTTTGCACATGACACTAATTTTTGCAGGGAGTGGTTGAAGCTGGAGATGGTCACGGGTGTGGAGGCAGGACAGGGCCAGAATGCCTGAGGCCGTCAAGCTACCTCAGCCCTGAAAGAAACATCCTACCTGGACAGTGTCAGCCATTAGTTGCTAGGCAACCTTGTGTGTCATGACACTAACTTTGCAAAGTTATGCATCAGCGCCCCTGCTGTCATTGTGAGGTCCTCTCGGCTCTTGGCTCTTATCTCTCCCTCATTCCCACTGCCATTCCTCCCAGGGGTACATGAGGTGCCAACAAGTCTCTACAAATTTTTGTTAAACTTAAAAACCTGTTACTTTCTTCCTAGATGTTCACATAATGTTTGTGTTCCTTTTATACCTTCAGTACTCTGGCACTAATCTTTTTATTCACTAAGATGGCAAAGCTCTTATGTTTGGTAGTAAATACATAAACTAACATGCACATTTTAAATGCCATTGTAATAGAAAGCTAAAAGGAATAAATTGCTTCTGATTATACTGACTTGGAAAACTTTTGAATAACCATTTTAAGATTCATGAAAGGAATTTGAAAGTAATTTTTAAAAATTATTTAAATTTTGTTCAAATTATATTAATTGCTTTGGACACAAGTTGTGCCACTAAAAATTGACATCTCTTCTGTGAAGCTTTTCTTTCTGTTATGTCACCAACTTGATCCCATTCCAACACACGACCGGAGTAAGCGTCGCTTCATGCCCACCTTTACCTTATCCCAGTAACACCAAACATAGCAAAATTCCCAGATGAAAATATTTTTCAATACATTTTTTAACCAAGACAGTGATTTGCTATTGGTTGTGCCACTTAATGATTTGATGAATCATTAAGCAAGAAAACAGTTCAATTAAAAAATTGATCTTTACCTCGAGTGTAGCTTCGTGAGAAAGCCAATAATAAAACTGAAGCTGGAAAATGGAAATAAACTTTAGTCTTATTCTCCCTAAACTATGAATGTCTCCGCTGTCTTTCCAAGTTCAAAATTCTGAAACTTACGAATTTTATCAGAACATATGGGTAATTAAAGATTTGGGGGAATTACAACTTAAGCATTACTTTTCATTTTTGATGATTTATTCAGTGAAGACTAAAGGCGAAGCACACAGACAGCTAGGGCCTATGCACGGACGTGGAGCGCTAGGGTTCACGGGGACACTGACTCCTTCAGGTTCAGTGGAGAAAGAGGTGCAGTTCTTAGGCCCCGGATGTGGGCTCGTGGTCACTTTGCCGACGCATGACAGTGTCTTGCCCCTGTCCACTGCTCCCTCGCTTCCATGCTGAAGGGCCTCCCTCAGTTTTAATCTTTCCCATCCATTATCCCTCCTTCTTTCCTCCCTCCCTCCTTCTTTCCTTCCCTCCCTCCTTTCCTTTCCATCCTTTTCTCCTGCTAATAGCCCACCAAGATCAGAACCTAATCTAGCCCTCCTAATCTGAACCAAACCAAACCTAATCCTCCAAAGAACCGCTCCACCCCTTGACCTGTATCTGTTCAGACCTCCTTTACTTCTTTTCCAACACGACAAAGCTTCACCTAATCGCCAACTCTAGTCTTGTATCCTAAAACTCATATCCACATTCCAGTCAGACAAATTTCACTAAAATACAAGTGGTTCTACTTCTATGTGTGGACTTCCTCACTGGGGGCCACTGCAACAACAAACGCCACGAAAGGCTACGCTTTTCCTCCCTGCCCTGGCTCTTACCCCGTTCACTTCTCATCCCGTGTCAGCAGGATCGGGCAACTCCTACAGCCATCAGCTGCTACTCACCACGCCCCTGCACCAGGACCCTGGAAACCCCAACATCCCACTCCCGCGCGCCCTGGGAGCTGCTGTTGCTTATTTTCGGGTGACACACAGTTGCGGTGTGATGTTTCCAGGAACATAGCATGGTGCAGTGAGCAGATCAGGGCCTTCGCCAGAGCCATCACCTCCAACACTGGCCATTTTCCGGCCAAGGCCACTCTCTGCCGCAGCCTCTGTCTACTTCAGCACGCATAACTACCTGCTGGGAGCTGCGGCCACAGTCTCCGCCGTCAGCCTGGAGCTCCTTCCCCCTCTCGCTGCTGCTGTCACTGTCTGGGCCGAATGGTCAGGGAACTGGACCTCGGCAGAGGCGAGTCCGCGTCCACAGCCGCGTGCTTGTCCTAGTGTGCGGGGGCAGGATCAAACCCCGGGGTGGGGCTCCAGGCTGCCAGCCTTGCCCATCGCCCTGTGTCCTTTCTGGTGTTCTGGCAACTTCCTTAAAGAATCTATGACCCCTGTGCCTTTCTGCAGAAGCCCTTCCTCCCCCGTAGCCAGGCTCCACGCAAGCCTCTCTGCATCGGTGGCTCCCATCCTTCTCGCTCCTGCCATGGCGTGACACTACTGAATCCTTTGCCCTCTTTGGCCCCCTGCACTCTGCCCTATCAGAACACACGCAGCACATGTGTGTATCGGCTCAGGCCCTCTTGCACGTGTGACCTCTGAGTCTTCGGAGCTGTGGCTGTGCACAGTGCCTGATCAACCTAGTGATTTCTGTCCCTCTGGGCACACTGGCACCCTCCAGAGGGCGTTAGTGGCCACAGTCTGGGGACATATACAATGGGCATCGAGTGGGCGGGCCAGGAGTGCTGGTCAGCACCCTCAGAGAGCAAGCAGCACACCCCAACAGATCTGGCCCCAAATGGTAGTAGACATCGGTTTGCATGCCCGGAGGTCAGGGAATACACTGAGAACAGGGACAGGGACCAACAGTGATCGGGACCTATGAGCATATTTATTTGCGTCTGGGGCATCATTCAGACAGATTTTCCATGGCAAAAGAAATTTTCCATGGTTTAAAGAAAGGCATGACTTCTAGGAGGTCATGTTGTGACTAGCAGAGTGTGGGAGTCCACAAGGCCAGCCTAGTGGGCATTGTCCAGCTGGGGCACAGGGAGGGGGTCGCCGGGAGGTGGTGACGTACAGCTGCTTTCGGATGCACCACTTTGAAGAACTGAGGGGCGTGAGGATCCAGGAACCTTCAGAGGTGACTGAGCTCTGCTTCTGGTACAAGAAGGTCCAGTTTATATCCGAAATGGAGAGCGAGGCAACAGAAGAAGCAAAGAACTCCTACGAAGGTTGGCTCCAAGCGGCTGCGAGGTCCTCTTTCAGATTTCCACAGAGAGGCTGGTGGGGCTCTCTGAGGCGAAGCTCCTGCCCAGGCTCCTTGTGGTTACAGAGGTGCTGGCCTACCTCACCGTGGGTCAGGCGGTTAGGGCTGGCCCCGGGACACCGCTTAGCCAGCTCCCATAGCTACAAACCAACAGGACCGCTTAGCTCAGATGTGGGACCCTCCACGACCCCGTTGGCTGAGTGCAGACCCCCCTCAAGGCTTGGGGGTGTCTATTGTTGTACTCGAACATTCATACGTCCCCCAGGGCATGTTTAGCTCACAGTGGTTCTCAAGAGCCGGGGACAAACCAGAGCTGCTGTGGCCTGGCGTGGAGCTCTAAGAATGAAGTCAATGTACATCTGCTGTTGGCTGCTAACAGTGATCAGAGAGAGTGAAGAAAAGTCCACAGTAGTTCCAGACAAAAAAAGGAAAATGATTTTCTCCACAGAAAGAAGGACTACAATCTATTTTGTCCTAAGCAGGGTGCTAGCTTTATTTCTTAACTACATTTTTTAGAAAAGATTAATCAAAATTTTAACCAATGTTAAGTGATTTTTAGAGAATCTCCTAGAATGGGTTTTTCTTTAACATTTTCTTGAAAAGGAAGTCTATAATAAATGTGTGAAGTTATTTTTAGGGACCTTTTTTGGGAGCTAAATAAGATCTCACATGTAGAACAACTTTCAGATGGGAATTTGGCCTGGACGTGGCAGGGCTGAGGATCAGCCTTGGGTTCAGTCTGGGTGGGAAGTCCAGGCCGGGGGACGGGGTGGGGGGGCCATGTCCGTGACACGCTGGAATGTCACTCTCTGATGCAGCAGAAATTCAGTTGAAGAGCTTTCGCATTTCAATTAAGGCTGTAGACTTTGAATAGGAGCTGACTGTACTGGGTGTCTGTCATCTTCCGTCATCAGGTGACTAGCCCAGACTTCCACTCATATCTCTATGAGTGGGAATTGTTAGGGACCTCAACAAATAATTCTCAGACTCCTAGACGTTAAAAGTTAACAGAAAGCAGCCCAGGGGGAGCTGAGGCACACGGGCAGCCTGGATGCTGCCTGCATTCAGTGTTCACAGATGCTGCGTACCTAGGATAGCCTCGCAGATGATGCTGCACGTCTGAGGAAGGGCTTTGAGCTAATTAACCTGGACGAATGCCAGACAAAACACCCAGCACCCACAGGCTAGGAGAAAGGGGTTTTCAGCTGACAATTTGTAGGTTTTAGTCTGAAGTTGGCTGGCTCAAGGCAGGGTGGCTCAGCAGAGGGCATCGCCGAGGAGAAGCAGCCGTGGCGAGCAGGGCAGGGAGAAGGCAGGGAGGCAGCAAAGGAGTGACGCAGGACGCAGCAGCGGCACGGCGGTGGTGCCAGCGGAAGTCCGTCCCTTCCTCTCATCCCTTCCAGGCCACTTGCCCCTCGTGCGGTGCCACCCATCCCCAGTGTGGGCCTCGACGTTATGCACACCCAGAACTATGCCAAACCAACCGGTGGACTAATTCAGTGAGCACACACTGATCCCAGGATCAGCACTGAAAGGCTCCCTGCGGTGGATGAGGCTTTGGGGGTCATCTGGACATGAAGCGGAAGGGATGAATTTACTCCTATGAGCTTTTGAAGCTAACTTGCTCTCTCTGAATCTGTATCTAATCTTAGCCAAAACACTAAGTGAGGATGCTCCAGATCTGTTAACATACAGGATAAGTGATGTTTAAAAAAATTCTGTATGAAAAAAAAATTCTGTAAGTCTGAAATAGGATTCTGAGTTCAAATCTTGAGTGAACCATTCATCTGCGACCTGTTCCTGGACAAGCGATTCCACTTCCGAGTCCCAGCTTCTTCTCTGAGATGACGTGGGCAATATCTTTCTCCCTGTTGTGAGCAGTACTGAACCGCAGAGCCAGCAGGGCCCGCGGGTTCCTGGCACGGAGTCCCAGCTTCACGGGCACACATGGCTGCCTCGGCTGTTCCTGGTGCTCTGAGCTTGGGCTGCGCTTACCTTTGATTCTGCCGCAGCTTTAGATTACGATCTCGGTTCTCCTCTGTGAGAGCCACGCGACACGTTCAGGCTGTTGATTTACTTCCTTTTCGATGAAGACATAGAAATACATTTTCTCATCTGGAAGATGGAATGGAGAGAGACACTTTCGTTTTCTTTCCTTTCTCACAGCCATTCATCTTTCATACTCTTCCCGATTTCTCCTTGAAGATGACTGTCTCTGTGTAGCACGTGGGAAGGGCAGGGGCGGCTGCAGAGTGCAGCGCCCGGGCTGCTGGGCTCGTTCCCATCCCTGCAGGGTCTGACTCTTTCAGTAAAGTCCGCTCCACCTGCTACAACCTGCGGTCCTCTCCCTGCAGCACTTGCGGTGGGAGCGGCTGTGCGCTCTCTCCTTCGGCAACGAAGACTGGAACGTGAGGCTGTCAGGGACTTTGGGAAACCTCCCTGTAAGCTGCGCCGGGAAATAATACTCCCCGTGTCCCCGTGACCCCGGGAGCTCAACTCCTGGTGACAGGCTGATCTACTCTGCACGTTGGTGTTCTCAGAATCTCCACTGAAATGCTTCTGCTAGGTGGTCTTTCCAGATAACGTGACCTCGTGTTTTCACTGAGATGTAAACACCAACATGACCTATAGAACTGTACAGTTCCCACCTACCTAAGGGGCATCTTTCAGAATCACGAGGTTCAGGGAAACAGCGGCTTGCTGCTGGGCGCACTGTGGACCAGGAAAGGCACCGCGCTTACACCAGCCGTGCTGAGCACGTGTAGCCTTGTTGAAACTGTTTTTTTTTTTTTTTGGCAGAACCGGGGATTGAACTCATGCCTTTGGTTGCCAGGGAAGTGCTCATTCCACTGAGCCATCTCCCCGGCTCCAATTAGCAGTAATTATACTGCAAGGCCCCCAGGAGGAACACGAGGAGAGCCTAACATAGTGCAGCTGGAGGAAGGTGGAACCCAGCGCTAGCGCTCTGTCCTCCCAACTGCAACTTCTCCACTGGTGAAGTGAGGCACAGTCACAATAAAGTGGAAAAACGTAGGTGGACAGCTGAATTGGTGGCCGCGAGGGTCAGCGAACACCGTCCTGCAGCAGCGACGCTGTCCTGCCTCCGCTTCTCCCGCAGCTGACCTCTGTCCCGAATTGCCACAGTAGCTTTGAACTACTGTGACAAAGTTTTCGTGGCTTTGAACTTTATCAAAAGCAAACAGCTTCATCTGCTTATCTTGCGCGCTGCTCCTTTCAGCCAGTTGGTCCAGCTGGCATTTGCGTAGCGGTGTGGGTCTCTGCGCCACTCGTCTTCGCCACGGTGACTGCCTCCCGTCTGCGCCTTCCGTCTATGGATACAGTCTCGCGTGGAAGGGCGCGTGGGTCCTTTATGGCCCAGGGCTGTCACACGCTGCCCAACCCTTCCCTTGCGCGAGGATGGCTTGGCTCTAGTGGTGCGTGAGACCCCTCCCCTCGGCTCGGGGCTGAGCCCCAGCCTCGGAGTACTGGGCAAGTACTCTGCGGTGACCCAGATGCCCAGCCTTCAGGGATTTTATCATATTTTTCTTCAACTACTAAAATGTCCATATAAATTTTCTTTTATGCTGTCAATGTGCTAAGTCACAGTGATTGATCTTTTAAATTGGTCACTGGCTTTAAGGTAACCTTGCGCTCCCGGAATAAATATACCCAGGTGTGAATGGTGTCAGGTTTCGTCTGCTATTATTTTGTTTAAATTTATTGGGTTTTTTTGCAGCAAATTCATAAGTAGTTGATCTTTTCTGTCTCATGCTTGTTTCAGATTGAGTTGGGCGTGCATGTATCCTTGAAATTTTCCTATGGATTTTCTCTTTTGTTAGATTTTGGAATGAAAGTTATGCTGCCTTCATATAAAACAGGTTATGGGGTAGTAAGTCTATTTTTTAAGTCATTAAAAAAAACAAGATAAAATTAAATTCCTTGCATTTGTGACATAATTAACTGGTAAAGCCAGCTGGGCCTGGAGTTTTCTTTGTGGGAAGATTGATAATTACAGGTTCAATTTCTATAATAATTACAGGATTCTACATTTTCTGTTAACTTTTTCTGGTGTTTGACCTTTTCATCTAAATTTTCAAACATATGAGCATTAGCATTATATAATTTTCTCCTTTGATATTTGCACTTTTCTTGTGATGCTCTCATGTAAAAATTCATCATGATCTTTGTGATGATTTTTAAAAATTCTGTTTTTTTATCAGTCTCACTTGGGATTTATTATTTTAGCCCTCTTAAGAATTAAAATTTTGGGTTGATCTTTTCTGTCTTGTGCTTGTTTCAGATTGAGTCGGCCCTGCATGTATCCTCAGGGCTTTCTTTCTTTTCCCTAGAGGGGAAGGGTCACTGGCCAAGTTTGCTTTTCCTACATTTCTTGTAATAAGTGCATTCCTTGCCAGCTGATCTTTTTTCATAAACTTTCCTCTGTATTTTGGTATAAAGCTTTATCGTTGAAATTCATTGCACATTGTTTTCTAGATCCCATTGGGTTGTCTTCTTTCATCCATGTATTTACTTGAGGAAACAGTTTCACATCCGTGTATCTAACTTGAGAAAATATACAAATATACATATTTTGATTTTTAGCTCAGTTGCATCATGGTCAAGAAATTTTTTTTTTTTAATTTTATGTATTTGGTACAAGGTCTTGCTATGCAGCTAGGGCTAGGGCTCATAGTGAGCCTCCTGTCTCAGCCTCCCCAGCACTGGGATTGCAGGTGTTTGCCACCCCGCCTGATTTATGAAGTTTATTTTATATGATTTCAGTTTTAAGAGCTGAATAGAGCTCTGATTTAGACCAGTCAGGTCTGCTAATCCCATGAGTGCATGGAAAACATTTATGTATTTTAATTATCGAGTGCAGCACTCTGTATGTGTTAGGTAACTGTATTTGCAACATTGTCCAGTCTGTTCATGACGCGGGCGGCTGCTCTCTCTCACAGAATGGCACGATGAGGTCTCCCACCACTGTGGATCTAATGATTTTCTCCTTAGAATGTTTCAAATCTCTATTTATTGGGTAACTGCATTTTAAGGAGCCTTTAAATCTAGACTTGATCATTTCCATAACAAATTAGATCTTTTCCTTTTACACAATGTCACTTTGGAATATAAGTCTTTGCTGTAGTATTTTTCTTTTCAGATATCAAAATAGCTGCACTTCAATTTGTTTAGTGTTTGCATGGAATGATTTTTTTTTCAAACTTTTAAATTATTTTTCTTAAAGTTGGACCTCAGCTTCTCTATTATTTTACTTTCTGTACTTTTATTTTTTAGGCAGGTGTTTTACAACTGGTGGTTATTTCTTTTTTTCTTTTTCCATTTTATGTATTTGGTACAGGGTCCCACTACGCAGCTTGGACTCGTGCTGATCCTCCTGTTTGCAGCCTCCCCAGCACTGGGTCACAGGTGTGCACTGCCACGCCCAGACTCTGTCACGGGCTCCGCGGGCACGGCAGGGACCAAGCCCTGGTCCCTGTGCTTGCCAAAGCAGGCAAACGTTTGGGCCTGTGAGCTATCTTGCCAGCCCCGGGTGGTTACTTCTGAAGCTCTGCAGGTTAATGTTGCTCCCCGAGGACACGTTTATGCATGTGAGAACACCCTTTCCAGTAATACCTGGATCTTTTCTTTTCAGGGCTGATTATTCCTTCCTCCTCCAGCTGTTTCCTGTGCAAAAAAATGGCTTCGTGCCTGAAATTCCGAGGAGCTCACAGAGTCAGGAAAACAAAACAAAGGAATGAAGTGGGCTTGGTCTCTGCGTTAAATTTATACACGCACAGTCACATGCTACACAGTGGCATTTTCTTTGGCAGACTGCACATATGGCAGTGGACCCAGAATAGCTTGTCACCTGGTGACATCATAACCATTTCATTTTGTGTAAACGCTCTCTGTGATGTTCGTGTGAGACAAAATTGCTCAGTGGCATTTCGCAGAACCTGTCGTGAAGCACTGCATAGGCACTGTTTTCACTTACACCTGGAAACCTCCTGGTGTTGTTCTTGATGGACACAACCACAAAGGAATAGCTCTAACCTAAAGAGCAGGCTTTGGAAAGTAGAAAGCTGACAACTGGCAGGTACCCCGTGTCCCAGGGATGCACGGGCAGTGGTGGCCCGGTCCAGTGGGGCTGCGTGTCCCACACACAGCAGGGGCTCTTCACCCTTTGACCAGTGGGAAGTGGAATAATATGAACAGGTAGGGTCTAGGTCTGCGTGTGGCATGGTCTGATTTTAGATGTGAGTTCACACTCCACGGGCGCCGGCGCTGGCCTCTGCGCTCAGCTCCTGCAGGCTCCCCTGGGGGCCCAGAAAGTCCTTCTCCTTGCCCCCCCCCCATACCTCTGCCTGCTACTGCCTGGCCTGGGTGGGCTGAACTCAGTGGCCCCAAGTCTTGAGTGGTGAGAGGGCAGCTTTGTCTCACTGTTAAGCCCCCTGAGTTTCCTCTTGGCTGCTGTCTGCAAATCTTTTTTATTCTCCTTTTGATCAGTTCTAAGCCTTGTTTTCCTTATGCTGTTCTGGGCCCTTATGGATCTTTAAATACATAATCTTTGCTTACCAAATGTACCTCATAGGCCAATATATTGGTCTTTTTTGTTGCTATAGCAACACAGGCAAGGCTGAGCAAGTTTTGAAGAAAAATGGATTATTTAGCTCGCAGAATTGGAGGCCAGAAAGTCCAGGCTTAGGTGAAGACACCTGGCCTGGGCTTCACACTGTCATAAGGGCGAGAATCATGTGAGGAATGCGGGTGTGCACAGACCCGGAGGGAGACTGACTTCATCAGAAGCGGCTCTCAAGGTAACCTGTCCAGTCCCTGGACACCCACCTTACTCCTCGAAGACAAGCATTAATCCACCCCAAGGGTGGAGCGCCAGGACCCAAACGCCTTCCCCTCAGTCCCACCCGCTAGAGAAAGGTTCTAGCACGGCTGACACCACTCCCTGGACAGTAGGCTTCCCGCTGGGAACGCAGCAGGCAGGGAGGCGCCCTGCGCAGCGTCAAGGCACGGGGCTGCTTCTTGCCTTTAGCCACCTGGGGAGCAGACAGCCAGGAAGTGCGGCTCTCCCGCGAGGGCTTCCTCCGAGCGACGCCACCCCCTGCCGCGACCCTGGCTTCCTCCCCAGCCCACCGCCTCCACGCTTGCCTGCCCCTTTGTTGCCGGCTCTCCGGGGTTGAGCTAAGGGCTTGCGCGGCCTGCTCTCAAGGGGCCGCAGAATGGCCTGCAGGCCTGCAGTGCACCAGGCCCCAGGAGTTGGGGAAAGACCAAGATGCCCCGGACCTCTGGAGGATGTGGCGTGGCTCGTGTGCCCGACCTCGGAGCAGAATTCAGGTGAGAAAATGGGCTCACGGCCAGAGTGGGGCCGAATCATGCCACACGCTGGTGCGCGCGCGCACTGGAGTGAGAGTCCGAAAACTCAGCGTGGCGAG
The DNA here is from genome assembly GCA_002564285.1 of Tympanoctomys barrerae. Lineage (NCBI taxonomy): Eukaryota > Metazoa > Chordata > Mammalia > Rodentia > Octodontidae > Tympanoctomys > Tympanoctomys barrerae. The sequence goes on from NDGN011527883.1 coordinate 31,117, forward strand.
CTGCTCATCCCTCAGCGCCTGCGCTCCCTGGACAGACACGCGCCGTCCTTGTGAGCCCACGTGACCCCGTGAACCCTCCACGTGAGCCCACGTGACCTCCTCGTGCAGCCAGGCCATCACAGGAGCGCGAGACAGCGACAGCACTGCGCCCTGAGCCGCCAAGCGCCGCCCGTGCCCTCAGCTGCGGAAGGCCGCGCTCCGCCGGGCGAGCCTGGGCCTGCACGTTGCGTCTGCACCGATGACGCCCTGGTGTGTCTTCTTTCTTCACTTCCACAGAAGTGAAATTGTTTTTCTTTGTCTGTTTATTGGCCATGCCCTTGGCTGGTTCTGGAGCTTCCCGCTGTCCGGTGCTAAGAGACGCCCCTTAATATCAACTCCAACAGGATTTCTGGTGATAAATGAAATCCACGACCCAGTCCTTTGCAAATTAGAAGGCCCTTGTCAGGGTCAGTGTTCGGGGCTATGCGTAGCAAGTGCTGGGAGCAGGATGGGCTCTGACAGCTGCTGCCAACACAGCTCTGCACCGGGGCTGGTTTATTTTTCTTTATTTATTTTTTAAATTTTAGGGAAGGGTCCACAGGGGGATCAGGGTCTCACTACTAGATTGGACTCATAACAATCTGCCTGTTTACAACCTCCCAAGAGCTGGGATTACAGGCGCACCACCATGCCCAGTCTCAATTGCTGTCTCAGCGCACCCCGGGGACGGGGCTGGCAGGGCAGGCCCGGGGATCGAACCCCAGTCCCTGCACCTGCTTCCAGGCGCTTTAATCTGCTGAGCTATTTGGCCCAACCAAGGTTTTTTTTTTTTTTTTTTTTCCCAAACACCAATCCTTGAAGGAAGCAAATCTAATAGCTTCAAAGAAGTCTTCATAAGGGCCTTTGTTCATTTTAAGAAGGCTCCAGAATGCGTCATTACGCATGAGGTTCAGCGTTCTCACAGGACTCATGCTGGCGAGGGAGCTGCGGCTCCTGACGTCTTCCAACTCTGACTTCCCTTGCTCAGCTCTGTGCGGAGTTGTGCTGAGAGAGAGAGAGAGAGAGAGAGAGAGAGAGAGAGAGAGAGAGAGAGAGGAGCACGATGCATGCCTCTCATCCTGTGGTTCTGAGAAGCAGCCCTGGGGTCCCACCCTGCGCGAGGTCCTCTGGGAGGGTCTCGGTCCTTCCCTAGTGACAGGCAAAGGCGCTCTCCTCCTTCAGAGCAGGAGCAGCCTGGACCTCCTGGGAAAATGAGGGCGGAGTTACACTGGACCTCCCCCCCCCCAAGAGCGGAGGACTCTGAGCTGCCCTGGGGGGTGGGCGCCGCCTAGAGGACATCGAAGCTGCAGACGGCCAGGCAGGTGTGGAGAGCGTGGACAGCGGCTGTGCGCCATGCACAGCTTTTCCCCAGCAGCAGCAGGAGTAGTGCTTTCTGAAAAGCAGCTGAATCTTGATTTAAGAGCCAGGGAGCAGTCCTGCACCGATTCCTGCCCTGGTCTCCTGTAATGTGCCAGCACCCTCCTCTGCCCATCTCCTTTGCTCACTTCTGATGTCATCTGAACACTCAGGCGAGGGACACAGATGCTGGCATTGACTTGGGACCACTAGGTTGACATTTAAGGCAGCTCCTGCACTGCTTTGCAGAATTCCTCGAGCAAGTTCCTACTTTCCCTAAGCTTCCAGGTGCTCCTAATCAAGCGAGAGGATGGACACTTAGATGGGGACATTGCCTAGTAATTCAGTCTTCACAGGCTGGTGCCTGTCTGCCGTACAGCTGCGGACGCCTCCCGCTCTGGCTGACGAGATCAGAAGAGGCAAACTTAGTTCTGCCAGTTCCTCACTCCTCCGGCCATTTGGATCTTTCTCCTTACTGCTTCCCAGAGGGGCTTCCGTTCCTGCCTGCGCAGAGGTCCTGGACTGGCGGGCTGTCTTCTGGGCCACACGTCTGTGTCTAGCAAGGCGCTGACAGGTTTGGCGATCTTGCTCACACTGCGGTGACCAGTCGAAATGTCACTCATGGTAATTACTGGTGTCCCGCCTGAGACAGCTTAGGTACAATCTGCAAAATGTCATCAGTAAAAGTCACAAAAATAAAGCAGGGAGGCATACCTGGAAGGCAAGAAAACCCCCGATAGTTTTTGTAACATCAGCTACAAATAGTGATGAATTATTTATTGACCAGGAGTATCCAGGGAAGTGTCTCTTGGCAAAACTGCAGCTTTGGCCCGAAGTCTAACTTGCTTATCTTTCCTTCTCACTCTAATAGTAAAATGTGTGAGGAAAGAATTCAGCTAATCAATGGCTCTCTGTGTTGCTATTGATTGAAACAGGATGGTTCAGGTATTTCTGTGCAACCTGATTATCGACACAGAGCAGTGTTTTCTCTCCCATCTAAGGCAACCTAAGGAGCAATGTTCAGCCACCCCAAGCAGTTTTGCAATACTGTTCCTGTTCTAATCCGTGGGCTAGTGCTGTAGATTGGAGAACGTCGGGTCCAGTGCCTGCTCTTGGCACTGACTCGGCAGCAGGGAGGCCAGGCACACAATCAGATGACACTAGCCGCTCTTGGCAGGTAACAGGACAGGCACTGAGCACACTGTGCAGAGGTCCCTGGGATCCGCAGGTCGAGACAGACGTCTATGGAGAACAGTCGAAGTTAGGCGGGTGTGGTGGTAGCTAACGGTCCCTCACTGTGTGGGTTTAGATGTGTGTGGGGGGCGTCCCAGGAATTTTTGGACACAGTATGTCCCTAGGGCTTCTTGTGTGCAAGGCCTGGTTCTCAGGGTGGCAATGTCAGGAGGCGCAGGACCCGAGAAGAGGTAGGTCCCAGCAGAGGGTGAGCAGGTCCTGGAGGACTCTGTCCTCAGGAGACATCAAGGGATCCATGTGGGCGTCTGGGAGCCCGCTGAGAACCCTCCCTGTCTTTGCTCTGGCCTCCTGTCTTGCCGTGTGCGGCTCCCCACGCGCACCCACGTGCAAAGGCGGTGGCCACATGCCTTTCCTAGATTTGAGCCAAGGCCAGTGTGAGCCCTCAAACCTCTAAAACGGTGGCTCAAAATCCTCTCTTCTCATAAGACCCAGTGGCTGGGTCACTCTTCATTCATTGCTGGACAAAGTACCTGATGCCTATAATTAAGGAAGGGAAGGTTTATTTAGCTCACAGTTTGTGGGGTTTCAGGCCCCACTCAACTGGCCACAAGGCCGAGTGGCACATGGCAGAGGGTAGCCATTCATGGAGGTGGAAAACAGCAAACAGCAAGAGCAAAAAGGGAGGTACAGCAGCACAGAGCAAGGCTCTCTCCCCCGTACTGTATGCAGGCTGCCTGCCGGAGGGCGGGTGTGGCAGTCACACCATAGTCCCATCATTGGACCAGGGATCCGTCGCAAATGCTAGATACCTTACTCCATGACTGCATGAGGCTTTGAGGGGACATCTAGACTGAAACTGTAATACCCAGTTCCAGGCATTTTATCGTAGTAATGGAGAATAAGCTAATACATTTAGTCGTAGGGCACGTTGTGGCTGGGAAAATCTATATGACTGGGGCATAATGATGTGGTCATGAGGTGAGAGGCCAGCAAAGGTGGGGACGAGTTGTCCCAGGGAGCTAAGAGCTTATCTAGCAGGAATGCGAGGTCCTGAAGGAGCTCAGGCAGTAGCATGGCCACAGTGTCTTCCCTCTGGGTGCCACATGGACTGTGGCTTTGAAGGTTGTTCAGGTGTATTGGACTTTCAGAGACCTGTTAAGTCCATTAAAACTGTCTGGGCACATGCAGCCCCAAAGGCGGGCCCTGTGGGAGGAGGATGGCACTGTTGGAACCAATTTGCTTCTTGCCTGAGCACACTTCAGTGGGCACCGGATACAATAAATGCAGAAAGGAGTACACAGCAGGTTTCTTCTCCTTCCCAAAGTTGTGAGCAGCTGAAATAGGGGTGGATACTAAAGTATGACATTATAATACCCATTGTGGAGAATGCCGGCCTTGGAACGCGCAGAGGAGACTGGTGTGCTGACATAGTGACAGAAAGAACACAGCTTTAGGTGATGAAATTATACTTATTAAACAGAGACACTATTTTAGGCCCCCATTCCATTTGGTGGGGAGCCAAAGGCAGATGGCACAATGCAAATTACCGGACTCTGGCTCCCCAAAAGTGCCTTCTAACTTGGGATTTGGAAACCTTCAATTTCCCAAATGATGACAGCACATCCTGCCTATTCTGCTGCATATTAATTTGCTTGCCTTGGTTTTAATTATAGAAGTACAATAACATGGCCAAAGTGTGAAGAAAATCACACATTAGAGAAGAGTATGCATTAAAAAAGTAAACATCCTCGGATGGCAGCCCTGCCTCCAGCGTAGCTAGTTAACAGTCTTCTGGGGTTCTTTTCACATTTTCATGGACATAAAATATTTACCTATCTATATACCTTAAACGATGTTCTTGTGCATTGTTGTTTAGATTGGTGGAAATAAACTGTTATCTGGAAAGGGATTATTATGTGGCTAGGACCGCGCTCCTTAAATCTTTAATAGGTTTTGAAGAATTGTTCATCAAAAGTACTGTATAAACTCCTCTCCAACCCACAGCAGCCAAGGCATCAAATCGCTTAATCTCTTGTTAATATTCGATGTTTTCCATCCCGATAGGTGAAACCCTTCTTGTTTTTATTTTAAAGTTCACAATAAGTCTTTATTTTCTCATAATGTAATTCTGCTCTTTTCTTTGGCTGAACCGGGGATTGAACTCAGGCCCTTGCGCTTGCCAGGGAAGCACTTATTCCACCGAGCCATCTCCCCAGCCCTGTAATTCTTTGTGTAATTCTTTGTGCTCTTTGTCCACGCACAACACAGCGGTCAGATCCACATATCTGCTCTGGGAAACTGCCATGCCTGTTTGCCGAACACCGTTTCCAAGTGGATCAAACAATTGCTAATATTTTGCCATATTTGACACATAAACCATCTGAATTTAAGGCACCCTGTTTCCTCAACCATAAAGAATCAAGGACACTATCTGATCTAATTACAGGGCTATTATTACACCTGAAAAATTACTGATACTTTCTATTTAATTTGCAGAACAAACTGAATTTTACTTATTGTCTCCAAAACAAGTGAGTGTTTTTCTTCTAATCAAGATACATTCAAAGTTGACTCATCACATTAGATGTCTTTTAAGCTCTATAATAGACCATTTTTCCTTCTGTGAGGTTTATTTTTTGAAAAGTTCGGACTGGTTATTTTACAAAGTGTCTGGCCTTCTATAATTGTAGATATTTTTCTTTGACGAGTATTTAACAGTGAACTGCAGTTGCATCTAGATGACTCTTTAGACTCAGAGTAAACATTTTTGGAAAGGAAACCCTTTAGAACTTCACGGTGTAGCCCCTGGAGCATCTCACACCTGCTGGCTCCAGGTGGAGCCTGGCAGCTCCTCCATCCTAAAGATGCCTGTCCTTCGCAGCCAGCAAGTCCTCCCTACACGATGCTGGCACCGTGCGAACACCCCACTTCCCAGCAGCCGTTCATCAAAGGCCTTAGCAGATCTTCATCTGAGTCAATCACGACTCTTGGAAATCGTTTACTTTTTAGCTGCTCTGTAGCTTAAAGAAATTTACTCATCTCAAAGGAACTTCGGGGAACCACAATTATGGGAGGAACTATCGCTGCAATAGGCTCCTGCAGAACACTCTCCTGGTCCTACCTACTATGAATATCTCTGTCTGTGACTCCAGGACAGGAGGAAAATGAGAGGCTGGACCTTTGGGCAAGTCTTCTAAAGGATTAAACATTTATAAATATTCTACTTTCCTTCTGCCATCGCCATGGCAACTGGAGTGAGCCTGGCTGGCACCTTGTATTTTGTTAGCAATCCCTGTGCTTGTGGTCCATTCCTCTTGAGAGGAACGTTCCTGAGGCTTTCTGATGACATGTAAATGTCACGGGGGCTGGAGGAAGGGAGGCATGTCAGGATGTACCCTGTGGCCTCTGGATTTCATCAGAGACGCCTCCATCATGGACGAGGAGAGTGATATCTGCTACTGTAGCTTGAGGAAATGTTTTTTTAAAAAGAACAGATTGTTTTCTTGGAGGAATTAAACATCTAGGTAGAAGAGGACACTCAGGGAGATGCACTTCCAGAACAGCGTGGTATAGCCACGCTGCTCTCTCTTTTAACCTTTACGCGAAGCTGCACACCCACGCCTGGCCAGTGTGCGTACAATAACTGCAAGGCACAGGAAGACGGGGGGAAAGCAGGGCCCTGGAGCCGAGGATAGGCAAGGGTGCAGCTCCTTTGGTTTATCTTTGTTCTCCTTCCAGTCCTAGGGATGGAGCCCAAGGCCTTCACACTGTGTTACACCCCAGTCCTTTGGGTTTTCATTTTGAGACAGGGTTTCTTTCAGTTGCTAGGTTACCCAGGTCGGGCTGGAGCTTGGCGATGCTCTTGGCTTCAGTTTCCCAGTGTGCTGGGATTTTAGATGTGTGCCTCCACGCCCAGCACCCGTCCTCTGCCACTTCCTCCTCCCTCTTTCTCTCTTTGCCTGTCTGTCTGTCTGTCTGTCTGTCTGTCTGTCTGTCTGTCTTGCAAAAATATATAATGGTCTTTAAGCTACACCAAAACAAATAAGAAAAAGCTATTGCCAAGCCAGACTTCCACAGCCACTGCCAAGCATGGACCTTGTTTTCTGCCCTTGTCCCTGGAGGTGACTCACAGGCTCTGGGACTCCTCCGTCACCTGTGGCTCACTCTCTTGGACTGTGTTTTGGAGAAGTCGATGCCTCATAACCAGAGGCAAGCAAGGCCTGGTCTACATGGTCTAGGAGCCCGAAAGGAGGCCTCCCAGCAAGGTGGAGAGCTTCCCAAAAATACCTTTTAAGTAAAAACCCTCACTAAAGACTGCAGAGAAAGGATGGCCCGCTCCCCGCCGGCATGGGTTCTGCAGCAAGGAATAGAGACCGCACCTCTGCCCCGCCTGCAGGAGCAGCCCCAACTTGACTTTGCTGTTATGCCAAATGTCATCTCTGGGGAAAATTGGGTGAAGGATATATAGGACTGCCATGTGCTACTTTTATAACTTCTTTTATTATTTTGAAATTGAAAATTAAATCAAAACAACTAGTCTGTTTGATTTTTTGCTTTTTCATGTGGGTGCTCTGAGTCCTCTGCTGTGCACTGACTGGATTCGGAGTCTTTATCCGAACAATTGGCCTTAGCAGCTGCCTGCCCAGCTCATTCCCATACAAGGCTCCGAGGTGTTATGGTTGGCAGAAGGGTCTCCATGGTGGAAAAACTCACGTGTAAGTAGGAGACCCAAGGGGGCTTCCGTGGTTAGTTCTGAGGCCAGCAGACCCTGTCACTGGGTGGATGCCTCTGAAAGCAAAGGATATCAGACAAAGATAGGAAGCTGAGGACTCTCAGAATGCAGTTCTACTCGATTCAATAAAAGTAGTGGTGATTTTCTTCAATCATCCATTTCAGGAAAATTCAGTTCATATTTTATGTCAGGACAATGACTATAAGCAGGTCATTTACAAATGAGGAGCTCCACCGTCAGCCTCCAGGAACTAGCCCCTTGGCACCCTCTCACCGACCTGGAGGAGCTTCTTCAGGGCCTGCGATGGGCGGAGGCTGTTTCATGTCTTCAGACCTGCTTGTGCTGAGCATGCTGCCTGCAGCCTCCCAAGGGTAGACTTATGTAACCCGCTGGTTGAAATTCAGCATTTCTAGCCTGAAATGAAGCACAACACAGCAGCAGCACTCACCCAGGAAGGCCACATGTGGACAGTGGGTTAGGCTTCCCCTTCCCAGTCAGAACTGTACATGCTGGGAGGAAAGATCTCCAGGTACAAAACTGGTCAGGACAGGCTGCCTCAAAAGGTACTAAGCTGTTTCCCACCACCCAATTTTAGCAGGAGATGGCTCACTCTGTGGACCAGAAAGCTCTCTTTTATTGCAAAATCCTCCATGCTTGGCGTTATGGGTTCCACTTTAACATCACCCAAAGACACACTTAAAGGCTTGTTCCCCAGCCTTGTGCTAGAGGGAGAGGGGGAAACTGCAGGGACCATCTAGGGGAGGAAGCAAGGTCCTGGCTGTGTGCGCTGAAGGGGGACTCAGGGCCCTGATCTTCCTCTTGCTCCTGTTCGCTCCCTGTTAGCCGGAGGTGAGCACCTTTTCCTTGCCCAGCGCTCTTGCCATGATGCACTGCGTGATCACAGGCCCACGCTGACGCAGCCAGGTGACCTTGCAGGGAGATCTGGAGACCTGAGGCCCAAGAGCACACCTCCCTTCAGCTGGCTGTCTCAGGTGTTTTGTGACAGTGATGGAAATCAGCTGCTGTGTTTGTCATTGCATTAAACACGCAGTGGCAGCACAATCAGACGGTTTAGCCGGCTGAACTCTGCCAGTGGGGCTGCCAGATACAATAAGGAAGGGAGGTGAGTCTGGAACTCAGATCAGCCCAAGAACTTTTGACCTATAGGTCTGTCCTGTCCCTGCGTGTTCGGGAAGAACGCTTGCTAAACCCAGCAGTCTGCTCCCATATTCTCCTTCTTCTATTTCTATAATCCCTCAAAGCCTCAGACAATCAGTAATAGGTTCTTTGATAGTCCCCACCTTCCTGTTCAGAGGCTTGAGAGTATTTGGGAGTTCACCTCCCCCTGGGGAGTGGGGCATTTGTTTGTTAGTCAGCTCTCCGTTGCTAGGACAGAATTGCTGAAAACCCTAAGTAGAAGAGTGGGAAAATTTTCTCTGGTTCAAGGTTCCAGTCTGTGACTATTTGACCCCATGCCTCTGGGCTCGTGGCAAAGCGAAAGTTCACGGTGAGGAGTATGTGAACTCCACCTACTCATTCCACTGTGGTCAAGAAGCAGAAAAGCATGATGGGAAGAGGCTGGGGCAGTGGTTGGGGTTCCTGATGATCTGCTGTCCAGTCCCTCATCACATGACCTAACTTCCTCCAGAGCCTCAGCTCCTAAAGGGCCTCTGCCTTGTGTACCATCAGATGGGGACCAAGTTTCCAAACAATGTCTTTGGGGGAACATCTGAGTTCCAAACCTTACTATGTGGCCAAGAGCTCACTGTGGCAAGGCACTTCCTTCCAGCCAACTTGCCTCACATACAGGCTTGATCTTGATTGGCAGGGTTCCCAGGCTCAAGGCGGGCCATACCTGATGTTGTGCCTTGCTGATCTCTTTGTTCCTATCATTTGGATCATGAATGTTCCAGAAGCCCATGAGTTCAGGCTTGGCCTCCATGGTGGGGCAATGGTAGTGGGCATAGAGGAACCTCATGGTGGGGTCCGGGGAGACTATCTGCCTTGCTGTGCTTCTCCACCTCCACACCCTGAATAACTTAGTGCATATGAGTCCCAGGATCAGGCTCTGCTGCAGGGTGCACAGGCCAAAGCGATCTGCATGTCAAATTGGGGGTGGGACCGTGGACTCTGCTGAGAGATCTGCCCCTGGGATGCAGCGCTGCACACACAGACTCTGGAAGTTCTTCCTCAAGCACAGCTCCATATTAATAGGCAAGACTTAAAGAAAGACTGAAAACCCAACAATGTTGTTTATAGAAAGAAAATCTGTTTCATGGTCCAAGTATTAAATTCAAGAGAAAAGCCTTGCAAGAGTTGTAGGCAGAGGCTCTTGGGGACCTCAGCCTGTCTCTCCCCCCTGCCAGGGTTCCACCCACAGACCATGAAGCCAACAGCACCCCAGGCTCTGGCTGGGGGGGGGGGTACCACCCTCCCCCAGACCTCCAGATTTAGCTCAGCCCAGAGCGTGAAGCTGACAGCCTGTGCCTCAAGGCCGAAAATTTAGTGAGCATGGAATATCCCCAGCTAGTAGTTATCTTCGAGCAGCTGTCTTCTTGAGGATATTTGAAAATGCCATCGGTTGCTCGCACCCCCTGCCTGGTGTCACCAAATGGGTTCCAGGAACTTCTGAGGCATCTGCATCCCCTATGGTCACCCTCCTCACCTCCTCACTGTCCCAACTTGCTTCTTCATAAGTGATGAAGTTGAGGGAAAGTCACAGCAAAAAAGCCTCACCAGACATGGACAGAGGGGTTTTTGTCACTAAGGGCAGAAGGAGCCCACTCCTCCAGGAGGAAGTCATTTTGAAACAAAAACATTTTCACAAACACACTGGAGGGGCTTGGGGGACTCAGGGTGCTGGTTGTGTCTGAATCGTGGGGGCTGTGGGGGTGCATTTGCGAGACACACAGACTGGTTGCTAACACCCCAATGGTTTGCTAGTCAAACACTCCACTCTGGCTTTCTCTTGCTCTGTAACTCCAAGAAATGGGGCTAGTGAGAAGCTGCGGCTGTGGTTTTTGTTTCTTGTCTCCAGAGGAGTGAGCGCTTCCTGTTCCCAAGCTATTCTCAGTCGGGCTTGTCCAAGTGGGAAACACAGCTAGAGAAATAGGGGGTCCTAGGAGACAGGAGGGAAACACTGACATTGTTTTCATGGATTGAATATAGCAAGGTAGCAAGTCCTTCACAACTACTTTATAACAGCCTGTGTATGTAATGCCACTTCCTATTATATCCATTTGATAGAGGCTTCAGGAGTAGAGGCCTTGTCCAGGTGCAATGAGGCAAGGAAGGGTATTTGGGATTCTGAACCCCTCTGTTTGCCTGAAAGTTCCACATTTAACCAGTGCTCAAGATCCTACCTGAAAGGAAAATTGAAGAGAGGGGCTCCAAAACAAGAGCCTGTTCCCCAATTCCTATTGGCAGCCCCAGCCATTTTTAATCTCCATGATTGATTTGTTTCTGGATTCAACTTTCGAGGGCCACAGTCAAGATTTCACTGTGTACTTTGCCTGTATCAGCGACTGCCAAAGAAACAAGATGCAGTACATTTGAGACTCACACAAGTGCAAGAGATGGAACAGGGGGAGATGGTTCCCTGTGCTCCCTGTACTGCCTGCTAAGGCGGTTGCCTCCAGGCTAGGAAGCAGTTGAGCTTATCTTTGGATCAATGTGTTTAATATCTAATCAAAGACAGCCCTGAATAAGAACTGGAACAAAATGTCCCTTAGCCTTCAGAATTCTGCATCTACGGATCGCTGTCAGCTGTCGCCGTGCTCACTGATGGAGTTACCTTCAATGCCAGCAGTCCATGGGGATGCAACTGTGTAGACTCTCAGCCATTGCTGCTCAGCTCTGTAGAAACTTGTTTGCCTCCACTTTTCTATCTCCGCTCTCCACCCTCATCACAGACCGCACCAAGCCGATGCCTGACCTACTTCTGCTGCGGTGCTAGATTTGCTTTTAATTATAGCAATTACAGTGGCCTGATCACCGCACCAGCCCCAGGATGTTGGTTTTTTCTTAATGTTATTGTTACTCAGATTGCACAGCTTTGGCACCAGCAAGAGGTCCGCTAATGATCCAGGGATAGGGCTGCCCCACCCGGCCTGCACGCTGGAGGGCAGTGCCAGCCTGGTGGCAGGAATTTTGTACCAGCTGCCAGGCTGATCTCTCCGACAAGAGCAATCCCTAGCTCAGTCTGTGGAAGCAGGAACTGCCCTAGTCATGGCCTGGCAAAGGAAGGCATCTTTAAGATGACCCTGTAGAATCAGCTATCTGGTTGCTGAAATAATAGAGCCCTGAATAAAGTCTTCCCAGAAAGAACTGGTTTCTAAGTCACTTATTTTTCCATCTCCCTTTCCCTCCCCCTCTTCTTTCTTTTCTTTCTCTTAATACCGGTCTTGGATGACGTGAGCTGTTATTACAATATGTCATAGGATGGGTGGCTTAATCAACAGACATTTATTTCTCACAGTTATGGAGGTCACAAGTCCAAGATGAAGGGTCTGGCAGGTCAGGGCCCTGGCAAGGGCCCCTTTCTGGGTGTGCACAGCTGTCTTTTCATTGTGTTGTCAGAGAGAAAAGCAAGTTATCTCCTATCTCTTTTTATAAGGACAGAAGTCCCACTCATAACACTTCCACTCTCCAAAGCAGTCACCTTTCAAGGACTCCTCCTGTTATACTGTTCCACTGGGAATCAGGGTCTCCACATATGGATTAGGAGGAAACCTAAGCAATCAATCCAGGAACTTCTCAAATTCAAGGTATCAGGTGAATATTGGTGACTACTAGAGGATTTCCAGCATTACATCAACAGGCAGCATCAATGGATACTATCTTATGTACAAGTGTTAACTCATTCTACCTGTCTATCAATTCCAAGAAGTAGGGCTCTTATTCTTTCTGCTTTTAGAACAATGGTGGCAGGTGGAGATAGATGGAATAGCCTTCCTGAGAGGAAGGGCAGGGTTTCCACTCAGGGATGCGCAGCCTCTTCAAGACAGCTTGTCCCATACCAGGTCTCATAGCTAGACTCAGGCTAGACAGCAGCTTTAGGAGTAGAGGCCAATGTGAGAAGGCTTTCCCACTCATTGGGAAACCAGCCCAGAATTAATCAAATTGATAGTATAGAAAAGCAGGGAGTAGTTAATGCTGCTTACTCTTCTGGTTGGATGAAATGCAGGCAGTCAATTCCAATCAGCTTTCTCCTCCACAGACAGCAAGGGGCAGACCCGACCTGGGATGCTCCCTGTAGGAAGCTGAGTAAAAAGGAACTCAAGTCTACCTAACAGAACTGGATGTTAAACCCCTCTGTGGAGGGAAGCGCTAATTTACTTAGAGATGGTTGATATGCTAATTGGGAATCACTCTCACCTACTCATTAGAGTGACTTCCCCAAGGAATTCCCTTCCTCTCAGCTCTGTGCTAATTACAGGTCTACCCTTACAGTTGGGCAGACAGCTAATGAACAAGAGACCTGGGTTGGGATCCAGACTCTTCCACTTCCTGACTACATAATTTTGAACAAGCTACTTAGCTTTTCTGAGCCATAGTTTTTTTTTTTTGATAACTATGTAAAAGAGGGATAGTGATATCGTGCCCCAGCCTGCAGATTGTAAAGAAGAACTGATAATCAGCCCCTCAGATGTGAGTTTCTTGGGGGAAGTTGCCAGTTGGTATGCTGATATTTAATCTGGAGTTTAGCTCTACCTTGATTCCAACTTGTCTATTTCCAATAAACATAAATGTAGCAAGATTTGTTTTCTGGTTTCTTTCACCACTTGTACAGATTTTTTTCAGTAAGAAGGTCTAACATCGAGTAACAGTTTCCTTGGTATTTACTATGGTTACCAAAACTCATGTTGATATTTAATCCCTATTTCAAAGAATGAGGAGGTGAAAACAGGAGAGATTTAAGAGGTGATTGGGGCACCAAGGCTCGGGTTGGCTTCATGAGGGGTCGCAGGAGTGGGTCATATAAAAGCCAGCCTGGCTCAGGCTCTGGCTTCTCTCTGTGCCCTCCAGGCCCAGGGTACTCTGCTCACTTCTGACTGCAGACAAAGTCTCTCACCTTGGTTCTCCCAGCCTCAAGGACCAGAAGCTGAATGAACCTTTACTCCTCATAAACTGCCCGGTCTACGGTCTTCAGTTATAGCAGTGGAAGATAGCCCGAGGCAGTATTCCATTGGAGTGACTCTAACTGAAGCGCTGCAAAGTTGATCCTAACAGCGAGACCAATGATGTCTCCACAGCCTGTGGTTTGAGTTGCCAGTGTCCCAAAAATCATACCAATTGTAAGAAGATGATGAAGAATTTTGGATCAATCTGTGCATATCTGCTGTTATGTGATGCTAAGAAAGAGGAGTTTCTTGTCTTTGAGGATATCATCTATGTATCTATGTATCTATATATCTATGTATGTATGTATGTATGTATGTAT
>NDGN011527901.1:5793-17635 GCA_002564285.1 Tympanoctomys barrerae
GAGAGAGAGAGAGACAGAGACAGAGACAGAGACAGAGACAGAGACAGAGACAGAGAAACAGAGTCAGTACCATGATGCACAAGGATAGGTTTTTCCTTTTTATTGGTCTCTTCAATGCTCTTTTGTCCTGACAGTTAGAAGATAGAAGCAAAAACATAACAGAAGATTAACTGAGAATACAAGTCAACATTTGAATGCATTGTCTAGTGAGCCGGTAGAGTCAGGCACTGGCACGGTGCGCAATGAAGTTTTACATGAACAGTTTAGAGAGAAAAATAAATGCTGATCTGGAGAGCAGATTAAACTATGCCCTCATTTCAGTGCTTTATTGCTTGGAATGGATGGTTCAGATCACAGCTCCTAGTGGGTTATGTAAAGCCTTACCCCATGAGTGAAAATATTTCTGATTAGAACACTCCCAGGTTACCCACTGTGTTCTGTTTATTCAGCTTATTTCAAACATTTGCAAGGGAGGGGGCACAAAATTTACACAGAGATAAAGGATGAAAGCTATGATGTGAATTTCTGATTTGACTTGGCAAATTGGAACATGCCCTTAGAAAATAATAGCCAGATATTAAGGCTCACAGACACTGAAATTGTCTTTTCAACAAATAGAGTGGTAAATCTCTGCTCAAATTTTTGACATACAGCTTTGGACTGAAAGACCTTTTTATAACTATGTATTTAGAAAAGTCCTCACATAAGGAGGGAGGTTAAAAAAAAAAGAAAACTAGTGGCTTTTATACTGTCTAGTGTGATCAATATGGTTACAAAATGTTAACTTTTCTGAGCAGCTGGAGAAATTCATTGGTTGTTTCATTCAAAAAGGAGCATTATCTGCTACAATCGAGGTGGATAAATTTAATAGAGTTTCAGGGTACCTTTTAAAAAATGGCTCCATACACAGAGACCTATCCTATTTTTTTTTCAAAAGGAAAATATAAGTGGGAAAACATGCAGGGGAAATAGTTGATACAACATCTGTTCCCTTGGAGTCTCTCTGAGGCCACAGAAATTGTCCAAGTATATTGGATACCAAAAGAAAAACAAACTGGTAACCTCACAACAAGCAAAAATAAGCCAGAACACATACAAAATAGTATGCATAGGAAAAAATAATTTGAAGCCTATTTTCTTTTTGGCAAAGCTGCAGACATGAACAACAGCATGGGAAAAGATTACTCAGAAGAACTATATAAACGTGTAGGATTTCCAAAAAGTCCAGTAGTTACAAAACAAAGGAAGAAACAGTCCAAAAATTTCCTAAGATTACAGTCCCTAGTCAGGGAGTCAGTTCCAAGAGATATGGCCAACATGGAAACGCTGTGTGAGATGGATTCCAGGGCTTTCTTTCCGGGTGACTCTTCAATTCCTGCTTGACATCCAGGCAGCACTTATTAATTTCTCCTAAACATACCTTTCCAAAGTAAAGCTCCCAGGGCCAGTCAAATAGCTCAGTGGATTAATGTGCCAGGCACAGGGGCCTGGGTGCATCCCTGGGCCTGCCGTGCTGGCCCTGTCCCCAGGGAGCGCTGAGAAGGCAGTTGAGACTGGGTGTGGTGGTGAGCACACGTAATCCCAGCTCTTGGGAGGCTATAAGCAGGCAGGTCACTATGAGTCCGATCTAGTAGTGGGGATCTTGAACAACCTGTAGACGCTTCCCTAAAATACAACAACAACAAAAATGAAGTACAGCTCCCTACAGAGTCATCTTACTGAACTTTCTGCAAAAATACCTGAATGTAAGGACCTCTTCTGTGAGAAGTAATTTTGCTATGATTGTATGTCAAGGGCTGGGAGATAGCTCAGTAGCATAAGCACCTGCCTGGAAAGAGCAAGGTCCTGAGTTCAATTCCCGATATGAAACAAAAAAGTTGTATGTCACATTTTACCTGAGGAAGGAAACTGGAAACAAACTCTACTCAATAGAACTTTCCTTTGAATGAAAAAGTTCACCTATTTAGAAATTCCAACTGGGAGGATAAAAACAAGAAAAGACATATTAGAAATGATTATAGGTAGTGGTGATCACAGATGCTTTGAAAAGCAAAAGAGACATTTTCCTAATCCACAGTAATTTTAGAATTCAGGAACTTAACAGAATCCCAGTGTATTCCTTTTTTATTTTCTTTCACACTACTGCCTTTCCCATCAAAGATTATTCCTCTAGCCTGAAAGTGTGAATAATGCTAGAATTTGATGGAGTAGATATTTTTACCTAATGCTATTGTGTAACCCTTCAGCTCTCTTCTCTATTGGAATTAGAGCACAGAGAAATATAAGGCATCTGGCAAAGGCAGTGTAAATTGTGAAATCTGTCATTGTCCCAACACTCATTTTCATTGTATCTTGATGCTTCCTTAATATCCCACTTTTGGGCAGTCAGGAAGACATCCTCATGCCTCAACTCCTTCTCTTTAACAAAAGGTATATGTACTATATCAATTTCATAAGCTACTCCATTCATGCAGAGAAAGCAAACTAGTTTCAACCCTAACTGATTAGCAATGCCTCTTGGGCACGTACCCATAGGGCTTTTAAGGCCCCATTGACACTCATTGGCAAAATGTGCCCATATTGATTTGCAATGTCTGCCATAGTGCAGGAGTGAAAAGCTAGTAGTCTCCAGGTCTTTCAAGTGTTGTTTTATGTGTCACCCTTCCTGGGCATGACAGATCTATAGATTTCTTGTACACTGCTTTCTTGAGATCAGTTCTTTATCCAAAAGCATGATTCTGCAAGTAGTGAGTTCAAATTCTGCAGCTATTGATGAAGGAGTATACCTGATTGTGTCCCCCACCCCACTCCCACATAGGAAGCAACTTCAATGAGTAAACAAATAACAAAACAAAATAAATACATTTATTATAAGTTTTTGCATGTATAAAATATTTTAAATTGTGTGTTTCTTTTGCTAATGGCTTCCTAAAAGCAGTTACAGCAGTCTAGGCAGTACTCGAATGTGGCTGAAGATGGCCTTGCTGACCTCATTCATGCAGGAAGATTTGCAGGCTTGGAGCCCAGTATGTGGCTGGAACCCATAAACACATGCATGGAACTTCAGTATGAAAATATTCTTAACGATAACTTCACTTTTGCAAAAGGAGCCTCTTTAAGCAGATCAAAGATAAAATCAAACTAAATCATTGCTGATATAGTTTACACCTGGAATGTCTCCCAAAAGTTTCACTTGGTGGAAGGTGGGGCCTTGGAGTACCAGGGTCACTGTGCAGTGTGGCCTGAAGGAGACATTCTTCTGCTCACTTCTCTTTCCTGCCTACTCTAGGGCGAGCAGATTTCTTCTGCCAGACCCTTCTACTATGATGTTTCTGCACTGGAGCCAAAAACCCAGGACTAAAATTACTGACATTGAGACAAAACTAACCTCTGCTCTCTTAAATTTTAGGTGTTGGATATTTTGTCCCAGCAATGGGAAAGTGACTAATACAACTTCCATGAGTTTAGGAAGGAATGAGGTACAGACACATTATCACAGTGCACCTCCAACTATGTGGTGCTTTTAGAAAGAGGGTGCCTCACTACCCCTTGACTCTACATTACTCCCTTATTCCCTGCAATGCATGGAATTTACAAAGAAAAGTGAAAGTGTGGACTGGGATCTGATGTAATTGACCTTTGGTTTGGTTCTAGTTTTGTCGTATCTCACTGTTCTGAAAGAGCTGTAAGCTTTTCTTTTGGCTGAGGACTACTTTTAACTTCTGGATACATGTCCAGATTTTTTTCAGTGGTTTGAGGGTAAATTTTTCTTTCCTTTATGCTATTTCGCTTCTTTTAAAGTATTCTAGTTTTAGTAAATCTAGAAATCTGGAATAAAATTATTCTACCCATCCTACTGAACAACTACCTAAAGAGTATCAGAAATCTTACAGGCAGGAAACCCCTTTGAAGTTACCCAAAGAGAAGATTAACAGACTTCAGAAATACTCAACATTCTTCCCTAATCTTTTTCTTTGAAACTTTATGAAAATGTTCATAGAAACTTATACATGAAGCCCCTTTAGGATATCTTTAAGGTGGGTCATTTGTATTATAGGTGTCATATGGTCTTATAGTTTCTACAGTGCATACAGATTTTCCTCCTAGAGAATATTTAAGAACTAACACTAACCATGGTTTCACGCTTAAAAATTAAAAAATAAAAAAAAAAAATTCAGAAATCAACTTTTGTCTTGGTAGGCCTTTCTGCAATATTACCTTACTCATAGAGGTAGGTGTCTACTCTACCAAAATCAGCCACTGCTAAATGTTTCAGGTCATCAGTCTTTTACACCCAGGATTAGGTGGAAAGGTGTATGTTTTAGCATAATTATTTCTTGAAATTCATTCAAAAAATGTGTCGCAGGAGATATTTTTCAAGGATATCCATTCAGAGACAGAATCTGAACATTGTGTTGAACTGAAACCTATGTATTTGTCATACACAACAGAAGACAGGTTGAACTGAACTCTCACTCACTGAAATTCTTGAACAAAACAAAGGCAAACAGCACATGTTCGAATAAGGAACGGCAAGAGATAAGTGTTTAGGGAAAAGACCACACACCTTTAAATGACTTAGATGTACCCTGGTGTGCTCATCTGCTAGGGATCGCCCACACATACTACCCTCACTGCAGTGTTCTGAGCTGCTTCTTTTCTCTTAAAACTCTGAGCCTCTGAAGGTTCTGTCCCCTCACTTAAGTAGCTGCTCAGCTAACCACACATTCAAAGATCAAGGACCAAACTCATAGAGAAGCTTTCCTGGCTCTCCTTTCCTTTCAGGTCTGGCCTTTGAATATTGAAACTACCATTCTCTATTAGGTTGGAGGTTATTTGATACCCTTTTCCTGATAAACTCAGAATCCTGAGAGTCTTTTTTTTTTTCTACCACCCTACATCAAAACTGAGCACCTAACAGATTCACACTGATATTTATTAAGAAAAAAATATTTTAATGGATGAAGAAATGAATGAATAAATAGTTTAACCCAAAAATCAAGAAAGTGGAAGAAGTTTCTACAGTGATGTAGGCAGCAACCTAGAGAAAAAAGATAGAAAACATACCATTAGTACCTAGCTCTGTGGTGAGAAGATTTGCAAAGAAAAAATTTAGTCCCTAGCGGAGATGGAGTAATACGCAGGGGAACAGTGCAACAAGAACATGATGAAATTTAGTAAATAAGGAAGAAGAATAAAAAGGAATGGCTGTGATGTTACAAGTGGTCAAGCTGGCCTCATGCAAAAGAACAGAGAACGAAGATTCATTCCTAAGTAAATCCAACAATAAACAGTCATAGCAGAAACCTAGTAAGTGGAGAACTGGGTTACCATAGTTGGAGAGAGTACAAAAGAAGACTGACTTGATGCAGCACTGGTATACATTGCTTACCCTTTGCTCCCTATGTGACCATCAACTTTCCAAGATTAAGCCTGGTTTCCTATGTCCAGCCTTCAGTGAAGCTACACTTAGAAATGTGCTCCAAGAATGTTTAACTGTCTAGGCCTGGTGGGTATAAAGATAGAAGATCAAGAATCACCCTAGGGCCGGGGAGATGACTTAGTAGAAGAAGCGCTTCCCTGGCAAGCCCAAGGGTCTGAGTTCAAGCCCTGGTTCCGCAAAAAAAAAAAAAAAAAAAAAGAATCATCCTAAATCTTTATCATTTTTTATAAGTATCCACTATTCGTACCCCTCTTGGCCCCAAATATGATTAATATTTATATTTCTTTTGTGGTGAGTATTCCTTACTACTTTCCCTTCCTTTATGTCATGGAGATTTGCTTCCACCAGTACAAGGGTAAATCCATAACCTGGATGGGCCAATCAGATTATTTAATCTCTCCTTTCAGGCAAAGCATTTGTTCAAGGATGGGTAAGGCCCAGATTATCAGACTTCTCCCTCTATATTTTGCTGAATTTCCTAACATACTAAGCTTAGATCAGGTCACCCAGTGGCTACTTTTGCATCTACATGAGAAGAGTAATCTTCAGTATGAAGTCAACACTGAGGGCAGCAGAGCGAAGGGTGACCAGCTGCCGCTGGTATCAAGTGCACCAGGATTCCATTGGGTATCAACCTTGGGTTTCTTATGGACATCGAGCAAGACACACTGTGCTCACACACATTTTTCCTTAAACTAAGATATTAGGGTATTGTGTTTCCTGCTACCAGGAAAAGAAAAACCCTGTTGAATAATCTCTAAAAAATAACACCCAAAAGACCTAGCAAAATGTCCCAGGGTCTCTGTTTGGCTCAGCCACACAATCCTGTGTCTACTTCTCTTTATTCAGCTTAAGGTTAACTTTTGATCAACCATATATATGTGTGTGGAGCTTTCTTGTACACGAGGCAAAAATATGTTTTAAAAGGGAGTACTAGCTCTATCCAGGAATTTGCATTTTCTTAAATTGTGAAGATCTCCATGATAAGACTTCATTCCAGGCACCCACATTTCATTAGGACAGAATGAGCTGAATCACACGTGAAATGGATTATTCTGTCTTGGAACAAAACAGTCCTTTAAGATTTTTGTAACTCTATAATCTTTCAGCAATTCCAATTTCCAAAAGTGATTATGTGCTTGATCAAATTCATTATAGAGCTGCCATTCTCCAATAAATAAGTATTTAAAAATATAACCACAGCTCAAAGATCTAGAGTTGAGTAACAAACTATATTCTAGTTTCAAAAAGTTTTCCTAACTTATTCCAAGTCTAGTCTTTATGACATCTCAGTAAAAATTCATATAATCATTGGGAAAGGTTGGATTTATTTTTATTACTGAGTAAAACACAAGAGCATAAAAAGAACAACAGAGCTAGATCACAATAACAATCCAATATTTGAAAGCTGACTAACACCTTTTTTAAAAAAACATCTTGCAATGTTTTTCTGCTAGAAGCAAGAATATTACTAAGGAGAATTTCTTCTAAAGGTAAATTCTCTTATGCACAAAAAGACCAAAGCAAAATTAGAGAAAGATAAAGAACTGGTACTATCATAGAGCTATAAAGAAATCTATGAATAATTTACCATCACAATACGAAAGGTATATAACACTAAATACATATTAGACATATTACATGATTCTTTCAAAAAAATAATATATAATAATATTAGTTAATGCAACACTTACCATATGCCAAATACTCTTCCAGATGCTTTACATAACTGTATTAATTTCACACTTATCCCCATTTGGTAGATGATAAAACAGAACTGTAGAGAATGTATGTAAATTCCCTAATTCACACAGCCAACTGATGGCTGAACCAATACTTCAACCTAGAGACTGAGTATGTACTATAAGTTCACAGACGGAAGAAATTTCCATTGATTTAGTGGTTTTAGTGGTTTAGTGATTTAGTGCTTAGGAGAACAGCCCAGATAGGGAAGGCCAAGAGAGTTCCCTCAAATGAAGGGCAGCCATTAGAAAAAGCCTTAGTAAAGGAGAACAGGTTTGGCCATGTTTCCTGGTGCACCAACACTATACCATTACAGAACCATTACCGGTGGATGGGCAGGGATCAACTGTTATTTTCCATTCTATGTATCCTGGCATATGGTAGGTATATAATAGAAGGAAGGAAGGAAAGAAGGAATAATATTAGGTATGAAAAAGTAAACAGATGAAGTAAGTTTGGGTTTTAGAATCTCTTTGAAGTCTAGCCTATAAATCAAACTAATAGGCCGTGGTTTAGTCAGGTCCATCAAGTTAAAATCTCAGATCTACACTTATTAGCTTCAAACGTATTCAACTTTATTCAAGATTTCTAAGCTTCTCTTTTTCTTATCTATAAAAGAGAAATGGGAGTAACTGCCTCATAGATTCATTGTGAGGATTAAATGCTATAATATACATAGATACTCCTAGTAACTGTTAAAACACTGAATAAATAATTACTCCTTTTGACTGCTAGACTACACAGTTTATATGTAATTTATTGGTAAAATTAGCTATTAAGCCATTGAAATTGCATAAATAGTCAAGAAATCACTCAAAATTAATCTAACAGGTAGCATAACGCAAATCAAAGCAACAGAAAGAAGAAAATGGTTTAACGTGGTATTACAATAATGTAATCATGAAATAGGTGACTTAATTTGGTCAGTGGCAGCAGCAATAGGAAAAAACTGGAATAAGAGTGGTTATAACAATTTTCTATGATTTCCTTTTGTAGCATATGGGACTAATATTCCAGTTTATTAAGGGCTTCGCTAAAACATAAATGTTAAATCTTTATTCCAGGGTTAAATTACTTGGAAACAGTAAAAAATCAAGAAACAAGGAAAAACCCTACACAAATATTAATATCCAGTGTGTCAATTTGTCTTTCATTTTCAGACTCATCTATTCAGTTGAATCACATTATTTATAATGGTTATACCTTGACAGCAACCAAAACTGTAGTTATTTGTATTTTCTAGCATGAACTGGCTGTACCAATTGCCATTTAATGATGCATTATTTTCGAAAGTTTTGTAGACTTGTGAAAAATTACTAGTTTGGGAGCAAAATAAAGAAAATGTTTGAAGCCTACAGCCGTGGGTTCAATCCGTGTGAGCGAAGTACATTGTAATTATAATGCAGTTAGTTTTCGGTTACCTACAGTAGCAGTGTCTGCATAATTAGATCTGTCAAGTGCTAAAAAAATAATTTTGTAAATTACACATTTAATTGTTTTCATCCAGGATATAGAGACATTCTTTAATTAGCCATGAGTCAGCTAACTATTTCATAGGCTAATTTGCCGATAGGAGCAGAGTGAATACAAGCAGCACAGTGCAGCCCTCTAGGGTGCTTTTTATAGACCACCCAGGCTAGCACAGTGCTTGAGCAGAGCTTTCTACAGCATGTGCATGTTTCCATGTGCAGTGAGTTACTCTTATCAAAGTCAAGCAGAATAAAGCATAAAGGGGTGCACTTTTCTAAGAACCATAGTAACGCATAAGTCACTTTTTGGTAGGTCTTCCTGTCAAATGCTGTGGGTACACTAATATTAATGTTTGGGAATAACTCAATTTTTAGAGCCATCCAGAGAGGTCAATTAAGAATTTGGACAAGAACTGCTACTTTTCCTTTATCAAGCCTACCTCCATATTTATGCAATGCTCCTGTTTGTGATTACCCTTTGTACCACATAAAGCGAGTTACCACATAAAGTAGTCCCATTTCAGCCTCCTAATTCTCTCCTGTTTCAAAGCAATGGGTCCTTTCCTAAACCTACTCTGCATTTTATGCCGTGTTTGTCTCAGAACAAGAAAATGGTACTAGTCTCATTTTAGCTGCTCCATGTTACAGCTTTATAAAGATGAGCAAGGGATCTTCCCATAATCATTTTCTATCCTGAGTAAACACGGCTTTACTCATTTTTCAGGATCCCTCTCATAAATGTCTCATTCCCAATGCACCAACCAGTAAAACTGATGTCCAATTTCTTCAAAGAATTTTTCAGTCACCTCTCTTTTGCTTTCATCTCTATCACTGCATAAAGGTTCATGGAAGAACAAAATAAGATTAAAATGATGCTTTTCTAGGTGCACAGAAAAACTGTCAGCCTAATAAAGATTTAATCAGATGGACAACCATGACCTGAGTATGAGTTTTGGAATTCTGCCAATAGAAGTTTATCTTATGTCTATCAAATAGCACAAACTAAAAGAAGTTCCCAAGGACATCATATGCATGCCCTGACAGTGCCTATCACAGAAGATGTATAGAAACCATCATATTTGCATTGACTGACTGGATAAAGTGGTCTTTTCATGTTTTCCTCCAGCATGGATTCATCCATTTGAGGAATTACTGGATGCAAAGTGGTTCCATATATGTGTGGGTCACAGGTGGCATTTCAACATATGTGGGCCTCATTGTGATTGTCACTAGGACTACGAGACCAGGGGCCAGAAGGGGAATGACATGACTGATTCAGTGGAAATGTTTCAAGTGGGCTTTGAAGATTTTTGGCTAAAAGAATTTTTAAAAACTGTGTAACATTCCTAAATGTTCAAGTCAAGATCCTTAAATCATATTTAAAAGTAAGTTCTTTGTAGTTGCTAGAGATTTCATGGAAATATATCTGGATTTAAAAACATTTGCTTCAAAACCTAGAGCTAAAGATTTTAGTCCTGTAACTTAGGGAAGACACCTGTCAACTATTCTGACTTTTAACCTGGTACTTGTCAAGCTCGTTAAGCAAATCAACTATCTGTTGCATCCCCAAAATGACCTTTTCCTTTTTCACTACATATGTTATCCTACATTCCTGCGATAGTCATCTTACCTCTAAATTCAAACCCTAAATTAGAACAGCAGAAAGAAGACTCAGGTTTGCACCATGCGTCTGTTGTGTAGTTGACACAAGGTGCATGCAGTACCTGCATCATTTCTTACTGAAACCTTTGCCTTACTACTTCTAGTGATTTCTGTATTTTCAGTTGTCCCTTGGCCTGACATCCATTAGCTCACCCATCCTAGGGTCATCATCCATCACGATAGTTTAGGAAATGGGAGGTGCTTGCCTTCCTGTTATAAAACAGGAGACATGTAAGGTGGCTATATGAGACCATTTTGTCTAAGACAATCTCAGGTCACATCTGCTGCATTGGTATATGTATGAGTCAGAGCCTCCTTTACTCTCAGAAAAAATGCTTCTATCACAGTGATGCCACGTCTGTTGAACTCACTGCACTCCAAATTCATGTTCAAACACTAAAGTTTGAGAACAAAACATATTTTTCACATAAGAAATAATAGAAAACCAAACAATTGGTTCTGAGGTCCAAAATTTACACTTAGAAATTTCTTTTTTTTTCCAGGCCTTTAATAAATTTCACAATTTTTTCTTAATTTTTGCTATTGGGAATTGACCTCACAACCTCAAACTTGTCAGGCAGGGGCTGTTCCCGGCCCAGTGATTTCTTTCCTTAACTCCAGCATGGTTAACAGTTTTCCATTTCACTTTATTGCTGCTCCACCTTCTTTGGAGCCATTGCTGAGATATTTTATGCAAAAAAAAAAAAAGCACCATGACAAACGTTTTAATGCTCTAACACAAGCACTATCTGCTGTCTGGTGAGAGTGGTGCTTAGACTAAAGCATCACCCTTTTGTGTCCGCAGCCAGACCCAACCCACACCTCACTCTCAATTGATACAGATTTTTTTCAAATTCGATTTTAAGGTGAACTATTAAGCAAAACTACAAACACTGAAGAGATTTTTTTTTCAAACCTTGCTGTTTAATCAGTAGAAAGTTCCTTCATGCAACCATAGAGACAAGTGATCTCAGAGGGAAGGAGGAAAATCCAGCACATCTCGGGCACCTCAATTATAGAGGAATTCATGTGACTGTCTAGAGTACGGCACAAGCTCATGCACGTCCAATGTGAAAACAGGTGCTTTGGAGCATTATTTTACCAGACCAGAACGTTTGCATGGTGATAGACCTGGGTCCAGTTTTAGTTTTCGGGATGTAGAGAGTGTTTTCCCAGCACCATTTATTTGTTAAAGAGGATGTCTTTCTCCCAGTAAGCAAGCTTGGGCCCTCTGTCAAAGATAAAGTGGCTGAGTGTGTTTGTAGTTGCTTCTGCATCTTCTAATCTATTCCATTTATCCTCAGGTCTATTTTTTTTTGCCAATACCATGCTGATTTTAAAACAGTAGCTTTGTAGCATAATTTCAGTATATACAAGGTAATTAGGATAGATATATAGCTACTTTCTCTTAGTTCAATGAGAAGAAAGATTCATACTAATAGTGTTTGGACAGGATATCATGTCTGCATCTTATACTATGAATAACTACTGCAAAGACAACAATATGCAATGTATTAATTATTGT
>NDGN011527921.1:381-23011 GCA_002564285.1 Tympanoctomys barrerae
CCAGACCCAGCAACAGGAGCCTGGGACAGAGGAAGCACAGACGAGGACTGGGACACGGGAAGCTCAGCCCAGACCCAGCAACAGGGACCTGGGACAGCGGAAGGACGGACAGGACCGGGACGCGGAAGGTCAGCCCAGACCCAGCAACAGGAGCCTGGGACAGTGGAAGGACGGACAGGACCGGGAAGCGGAAGCTCAGCCCAGACCCAGCAAAGGGACCTGGGACAGAGGAAGGACGGACAGGACTGGGACGCGGAAGGTCAGCCCAGACCCAGCAACAGGCGCATAAGCCAGCAAAGGGTGAAGATGCAACCAGCGTGCTCACACAGGGCCACCGAAATTGTGCTCCTGGAAAAGACTTAGGACTGCATGTGTGCGCGTGCGCGTGCATGTGCTCCATGGTTAGGGTGAACAGGAGTGGAAAATCATGCATCAAGTATTGTCCATATATTGTTTTAAAAATTATAATAGGAATTTCAGAAGCAAAAATTGCTTCAAAAAGGTGAATCTATTGAGGAAAAGGATCTTATGCCAAAAGACCGGCGATCACTTGGTATTGATGGTTTGTGTTTCAAAAAATCAAAGAGGCTATTTATGTGGAGCAAGGGTAGTTTCCCCTTCACAGTTTAAAATAAACCATATTTTAAAAAAGCTTGAAAAACTGGAGGCATAATCAGTTGACATAAAGTAAGAAGAGTTCCTCCAACAGGAAGTCCACAATTTTCAATGGCCTTTATTAAAGTGACCCTGTATTTGGACCGAGGACTTTCATAAGATCGCATTCTTCACATGTCACCCCAGGAAAGCCTACATGACCCATCTGGAATAAACTGCCCATCCATCAGTGTGGATCCCACCACATGCTTGGTACAGCCCATCCAAGCCAGCAGGAGGAACAAGCGCTGTGAGACGCTGAGCCTAGAGAAGACGTTCACACAAGAAAGTGCAGCCTGCGCCAAAGGGCATCCAGGGGGCGCAGGACAGGACAGGAAGTGGCGCTTACAGTAAACGCGGCACGGGCTGCTGAGACGGCAGGGTAAGAAATGTCTCTGCTGTCACAAATTACATCTGTTGCACTGCCTCCGGAGGCCACCCGAGTCAGTTAGGCTGCTACATGGTCAATCACACCTCGCCCACAGGATCGAAGAGCCCCACGGTGCAGGCGCTGGCGTGGGTTACTCTGGGAAACTGCAACTGGAGGATCCTTGCGGTACCTTCTCAGTACGCAGCCTCTGGACCTGCACGCTGAGCATCTTCTAAGCCCGAGGCTCACCGAGATAGAAAAGCATCTGCGCGACGCTGGCACATTCTCACTTCGCGTGACCAGGCCACCCACTACTCAAAGTTTTCTGTTTGTGGTTCTGAGATCCAACCAGGGCCTTCACACTGCGGCATACACCATGCCCACCTCCACCGGGCCTTTTATTGTGTTTGATTTTAAGGCAAAATCTTGCTAAGTTGCCAGGCTGGGCTCCAACTTTCACCCGCTCTGCATCAGCCTTTCAGAGTGAAGGATCACAGGCCTGCGCCACCACCCCAAGCTATCCTTCTCATCTTCTGGAGTAATCAACTGATAGCACTCCCAGCCAGCGCCTGATCTTTCTGGATAGCAAACAAGAACGGAAAGACTAAGTTATAGATACAGTACTTTAAAAACTAATCTTGGGGTTACTAGATTATGATCATTCAAAAATGCCCCACAATTTTGCCAGGCAGAATGTAACAGCACTTCCAGTGCATATAAATTACATGAGAAAGACTTGGTTTCTATTTTCAACAGAACTGAAGACGGGTGCGCTGAGACTATTGCCGCAAGATCTTGGAGGATGAGGAAGACACCTGACTGACCAGTGAGCACTGTGCACACTGCGGCCACCAAGCAGATTCCTAACACGGGGCAAGACCCGCTGCGGCTTGCGATGGGGCTACAGTACTGCTGGTCTTGTTTTACAAAGTTATTTCAAGAAATTGCCCAAGTGCCCCTCTAAAAAGGAGCTGGTATCATCAAGCAACAGAATACGGCAAACACTGAAAAAACAAGTAAGTATCGACACATGTATACACTAAAGTCTCAATGACTTTAGTGCAATTCAAAAAAGCAAACTGTCTGTTTGCTTATGATACTTACCAAGTTGTGTGAATTCGATTAATTGTGCAATACTGACTGTTCAGACAGGTAAGCCCAAGGTAGATTTCAAGCCTCAAAACCTTGTATCTAATGACAATCACCATACAGTTTCATTGGAAGAGTAGGGTTTAACTTGCTTCAGAATGTTTTCTAACCTGTTCTAACTAGACATGAGTTACAACACATACTGCATTATTTCTAAAATCACAACTGAAGATTAAAACCATCTAACTTTCGCACAAGGGTTTCTCTTCCTCCCAAAAGCTTTGCATTCCAGTATGGCTATACCTCCAGTAAGAAACAGCCTTGTATATTCGAAATAAATCCTCTCTCATAAATTTCTCACACATACTAAATTCACACTGCTTCCTACTGGTTCACAAAAAAAAATTAAGTAAAAAAGCAAAATGGAAAGTGCTGAGTATATTCCCCAGCAACTCACAAACACTGCCTCAAAACAAACGAGCTCATGCTGATGGCCACATTTCAGCTCCACAAACTGAACCAAACTCTAATTTGAGTATTAATCCAGAGGCAGAACCACAGACACAAACCCGAACTAGAAGCTCTGAATGGGCGGCTGCTGAAGGAACAGGAGGAACCCTGGCTGTGCTCAGGTCCCTGTTCTGCTAGCACATCCGATGACACGCTGCAGTCTCACATGTCTGTTGTCTTTGTGAAAAGGCAAAGCTCTCCCAGGACCACTCTGTTAAAAGCTACTCTTGGGGACAATCTTTCAAGATTTACTATTTCTAGTGTTTACTGTAACCTGAGTCAGAGGTGAAACACTGGGTTTAGTCCTCAGTACCACCAAAAACAGACAGACAGACAGACAGCAAATAGAATGTATAGATGCTGCTTGGAGACCAGGGGAGATGTGGGCTCCTGAGAACACACACACACACACACACACACAGGCGCACACACAAATGCACATGCCCACACGCACACACTTGCCTAAATCCTTAGGTGCTGCTGTGTGCTTGTGTTAGTCAGCCCACCAGTCCCTCTGTTCATACATTACAGAGCACAACTTTTCTGCACATCACCCCAAGAGCTCTAAGAGTCAGAAAGCTCCTATAACACAGAATCACAAAGGAAAATGCAGGAATTCTGGAAGGTACTCCACAACACAGTCCCACAGGCAAGTGCGAGGCACAGCGGCATGCTCTCAGCTACCAAGCTTCACGTCCTCCGGAGGTCTCTGGGCAGCTCTCGGAGGCCGCTCCGCCGTCCGTCCCCGCAGCTTTCTCCAGCCTCACAGTGTCCGCCGACCCCATGCCCTCCTGTGGGCACATATAAAGAACAGGCGCCGGTGGAAGCAGCGACATCCGCACAGATGAGGGTCCCCTCTCCTCGCAGACCTGTCCCACTGCTGCTCCAACCCGAGCTGGAGGCCACCTCCACGGCCACTCCCAACAGGACGCCTCCCCAGCGCAGCTGGTGACCTCAGTGGGGACTGCCGGCCCCACCCTCCACGCAGTCTCCACGCGTTGCTGTTGCGGCCATCCTGTCTCATGCTGAGACAGCTTGAAAGGACAAGCAAGCGCCTCCGTCCTGAGCAGGCGCCACAGTCGGGCTCTGGGTTAGAGGAAGGCATGACGCCTTTCAGGCTACAACAGAGCTCCAGGTCCATTGTACAAGCAGGGCCCACCGCAGGCTAGAGAATGGCCCGGGGGCAACGACGGGGACATGAAGACCCACCCTGAGGGACACCCTGTGTGGTGCCTCCTGAGGCCCATGAGGAGACGGTCACCCACGCCAGCAAGGAGTGGGAGGAACCGCAGCCAAGGCAGACAATGTAAGGTACTGAGTTTGATTCCCAGTACAAAAAAAAAAGCAGAAAATCTACAATCCCGGGTGACACTGATGAGCACCAAGTCCAGCAGGCACTGCTCGCTCTTACAGCCAACTGCTGGGAGGTCAAGAGGGAAACACAAACCTGGCTCCCCTCCGCTCCACGAGCCTGCACTCCTCAGTGACGGCAGCTAATGTCCTCAATGCTGATACGGCATTCTAGTCCTATTTGTAAAAACCAAATTCTCTTCTGAAGTGACTGACACTACAGAGCACACCTTTCTGTTTCTACAATTCTGGAACACAAATTATACCAATAATGCTGAGAAA
The DNA here is from genome assembly GCA_002564285.1 of Tympanoctomys barrerae. NCBI lineage: Eukaryota > Metazoa > Chordata > Mammalia > Rodentia > Octodontidae > Tympanoctomys > Tympanoctomys barrerae. The sequence goes on from NDGN011527921.1 coordinate 4,637, forward strand.
ACCCCCTAGTTTCCATGCCAGCGACTCATCACTTATCCCTGGGGAGAGTTTGCTGAGCACCAGCTGATGAGGCTAGCGTGGCCTCCACGCGTCTCTGCTTACGACTGTCCCAGTTAGCAAGCTCCTATACAATGATGCTTTCAAGGTAAGTTAGCCACATTTTAGCACCTGGTCACTTTTCAAAGATTTCTTCCTTTACACCCATGAAGCTCCAAAGTCCCGACCTGCATGGACAGGAGAAGCCCAAGACGGCTGTGCCTCGCTTCAGGCTGGTGGCGGCAGTGTGCTGCGGGCAGTTAGCAAGGTCAGCACAGGCCCACCAGGCCCAAGCCCAGGGGCACACGGCCACTGCAGTGCAGACTCCCGGCTGGCAGCTAGGCTGGGCTGAGGAGTGCCGAGGAGGAGGTGCCTCCCCACCACGGCTCCAGGCTCCCTGCAGGCTGCTGACCTCAGGTGCTTTCCCCAGTCTAAACTGGCAGCAAGACACGCCCTCCCCATTACAGCCACAGTTCTGGAGCCTGCTGACACTGTGAGCTGAGCCCAAGCAGCACAGATCCCAAACCTCCTAAAGAAGCTCATACACCAAATGGCAAAGGAGACACTGTGCTTTTCCCTGTAAGTGGTTGCCAGGCAGCATGAGCGACGCAAAGGCTCCTGGGACACACTCAGTACAGAGCAACCAAGAGAACAAGGCAAGTGGTAGGACTGGTCAGGTCCCATAGAGACAGGAGTTAGGAGAAGACCTGCCAGGGACAGCAAAGGGCAGGGAGTACTGAGCCTCGTCACAGCAGGGAGCAGCTGCTTGGAATGGCCCAACAGCAAGAAGGCAAAGGAACAGGACCTCCCTAAACACTGAACCAAAGTGTGGCCAGGTCCTCTGGGGACAAAACCAATTCCTATGCAAGCTGAGACTGATAACCACGTCCCCTGCTTTTACAACAGGAATTGGAGAGTCGCACATACAGTTGATCTAGAAAGTGCTTTTAGGAACCTCACATTCTGTACATTCAAATTCTATCAGATTCACGGCTCTCACTCAAAATTTACCAAGGCACTTAGGTGACAGCATGTGATACACACTTGGGCCTAAAACTAGCGCACATACAGCACCTACAGGAAGTAGCAAGGCTATCTGGCTATAGGTCATCTGTGATTATATGATAAAATCCAAATTACAACATAGCGTCACATCTCTTGGTAAATTGGAAGTAAAATAAAGGAATCACTAACCAAATTAGGTAGATAAAAATAAATAAATAAACAAACAATGCCACACACAGCTGTACACACCTATAATCCCAGAACCCAGGAAGTTGAAACTAGAGGTTGGCAAATTCAAGCCCAGCCTGGGTAGTTTAGTAACTTAGTGGGACCTTGTTTCAAAAAAATAAAAAATAAGAAGGGGTTTGACAAACAGTTCAGTGGGAAGAGCCTGGCTGCAGAATCAAAAAATAACACTAGCACACCTCACAGCAGTACTTTTCATGATTGCTGAATGAAAACGCGAAGGCAGGTTTTGCAGGGTCATCACCCAGCTTTTCCTGGAAGCATCACACTTCAACGCAGGTTCTTCACAAAGAGGGGATATCCACCCTCCATCATTCCAGAACACTTCAGTGTAGAATATAATTAAGATTATCCTAATAGAAACTTATTATTGAATTTAAAAAGTCAGCCTTGCTTATTTTTAAATAAAAAAAAAAAACCTCCCACTTGTATTATGTGACATGTTTGAGTGGTAGACACCTCAGACTTGGGGCAGGCTAGCCACAGTTTCAATACTGGAGCCACAGTGAGGAGCAGGGAAAGGGAGAACGGGAAAACCTGCAAAGCAAAAGCTTCGGGGGAGCTGAGCTCAGCCTCCCTCCCACAGATGGGAACACCACCCAAGGACACACGCCGGGGAAGTATGTGCAAGAACCCATAGGGTGAGCCCTCTGGGGAGCGGTTCTCCCCAAATTCTGAAGAACCATATTCCACGGGGACATGAGGGATGGAGGAAGAGAGAGGATTTAGTTACATCACAGAGAACTCAAAACTTAGCAAGTGGCAGATGAGGCGGCCATTCATCCGGTAACTCTAAGCGAACCGGAGCTAGATGTGAGCCGACCTGTCCGCGAGTCTAGAAAGGCCAGCCTACGCCTGGCGGCGAGTGAACGGAAAACCAGCCCCCTCTAAGTGACAGCAAGACAGCTTCCACTGCCCTGGTCCTGACTTAGAGGACGAAAGAAACAAGCACAGCTCCCGGGCTCCCAGAACACTGCAGCCACCCAGACAGAACAAGCCTTGCCTAACTCCTGCCCACTGCCTCGCTCTGACTCTCCAGTGGGGTGTGAACTGCTGTTTCTATACTGAAAAGGCAAGTTGAAACCACGTTCCCTGCTCTTTCTGGTGTCTGCTGTTGATGCTGCGTTCTCTCCAATTCGTCTGCAATTTTCCTCCCCTGATTGCTATGCTCTTCTTGTCAAGGATGGGCAGTCCTTAGTAGCCACGGACACTTCAACAGCAGATGAGCTGTTTGCAAAGGGCCTACGATACACAGCTGGGGTAAGAACAGAGAGAAAACAGTCTCTCAATACATAACTGTATTAATTACATTTTCTTTAACAAATTCTATTTCAAAATCAGTATTGACAAAGCCTAACTACTTCTGACTGACCCATTCACAAAGCAAAACACCATAATCTCATAGCACTCAAAAGAGACAGAATGGAGAAAAAAAGTCTAGCACTTTGAAAGAAAAGCATTAATCTTCACATCTTCGCAAAGACAGTCTTCCCATGCAGCGTGGTAACAAGGGCCAGAGTGGTCACTGAAAAAAAAAAAAAAAAAAAGCCTCCACTAACCCTGCAGGGCCTCTGGGCATCTGCCCGGAGCAGTCACCTGGGAACGTCAGGACCACCGGTACTCTCCAAACAGATGAAGACACAAAACAAAAGCACTGTCATCACAGGTCCCAGACATGACAAAGCTGCCGGCAGGCAACTGGCCCGCAGGCTTAGGAGCCACGGTGCTGAGGGCCCTTGACACCCTTGGGGAGTCCCAAAAATGCTTTAATTTATTTTAAAATAAAAATAAAATTAAGTACTAATATATAATGATGAATCCCACCTCATATTTGTCTAGCACATTCATAAAACACAATTTTTCCTCGCCTTCCCTCCCCCCTCCTTCCGAGGGAGGGCTCAGGAAGGCCACATGTGGCCTTGTCCTTGGAGAGAAAGCAAGCGTTGGGAGGTGCTGGGCTGGGACCCTCAGGGCACTTGTGATGCAGCATCAACAGGAATGCTTTCCTACAGAGCTGAGTGCCTGGCTGCAGGGGTTGAGGCTACAAAGGAAGGGAAAGTAATTCTGCTTTGAATTGTTCAAGGAAAGCCTGGTGCAGGTGACAGATCTCTAAGTGCTCTCTGGAAGAAGGACAAAAGCACAAGTAAGTTAAAAGGCTCTCACGGGGACCCTTCCAGAAGGCCGGTGCTGCACTGGGCCCTGTAGCCCCCGTTCTAAATGTGTTGCTTTGCTCTTTTAATACTGGTCATATGGGTTTCACTTTTTTAATTACAATTTTTTTCCTACTTAAACACTTCATTATCTGACCTTTCCATTAAAGTATTACACACACAAATAATGCCCTAAAGCATTTGGAATTAGGAAGCTGTGAGAGGACACCCCTTTGGATATCCTGGATGAACAGTGAAGTGTGGGATGAAGGGGGAAGTGTGGGAAGAAGTCACTCTGGGGGTACTGAAGGTCAAGTGTAGAAACACTCGCTACCTGCTTGTCAGAAGCCGAGGCAAGGGAGGCTCCGAAGCAGGGCTCTGTGCTGTGTGACGTGTCACCACGCTCTGCAGCCACTTCCTACGCACTGGTCCTCCCACCCTTTCTAACAAGCCTGTGAGGCAGGGACCACTCCACTGGATGCCCAGAAAACAGAACCAGGAGGGAAGCTCGAAAAGGTCACACAACCTGCTAAAGGACACATAAGGAGCAGATAACAGAACAGAACCCTAAATTCAGTCTCCACTTCCTACTTTCTCTACACTTTTTGCCACATTTACTTCACTTTCAGGGGTCCTGAAACTAGCCAGTGAGCTGCAGGAAAGCCACGTAGAGAAAGAGCTCTTGAAGGCTGCTGTGGTAATGCTCACCGATTAATCTAATGAGATTAGACTCAGTCCTGAGAAATATGAAGGCCTACAGTTAGGCCCGAGAAACTGCAATCCGTACAGAATCACGGTCCAAGGGCAACACTCACATGAGACACAAGCCTGGGGTGAAGCTCACTATGCGCCCAGTGAGTGTCCACAAGTCCTACCCCAACCTCACGTCACTCGCTCACCAATGCCGCAGGATCCAGCAATTGTTTATGCACATATGCTCCAAGACTGCCTTCACGAAAGAATGACCAGTTAGGGTTTACGCTGAGGACGCAGGAGGCCAGGCTTGTAATTCCCTTGGGGGGAAGTGTCTGTAGGGCTGTAGGAGCCGCAACCCTCTACAGGCGCACAACCAAGCACGATGCACTGGGAATCCTCCCTTGAGGCCAGGCTCATTTGGAAAGGGGTGGGATGCGCGCGGGGCCACGACACACTCTGCTGCCCTGAAGCCCGTGAGCATGCCCATCCAACCCTCTCCATCCAGGTTTGCCTTTCTGTGGTCTAGAGTGGAGGCTTCCTGCTCCCGCACAGATATCCATACAAAGAACCGCCTCCCCCCAAGGCCAAGTAATTCATGATTCTGCTAGCAACACTCCCCCACCCACCCTACAGTCAGTCAGCAAACAGGCACTTCTGAGGATAGAGAAGTATGTCCTCTTCAAACAGTCCTCAAGTTGCCTTTGAACACCTCTTTCTCTTGCTCTTTGTGCCAGAAACACAAATCGCAAAAGGATAACAAGAGAAGTGCAACAGGCAACACAGCATGCCGCGGCCAATAGTGCTGTGTAGACACACTAGAAAACAGGGGCACCTGCGCCAAAACCTCTGCACTTCTCCACCTGGCCACTGCATCGCTCCACCGTTTAACCTGCCTTTCCGGAAAGACGCCCCAGTACTCCCGCCCCTCCCCTCCAAAGCTTAGCGCTGCCTGCCTCTGACCCCTAGCTGTCTACTCACCACCGTGGGGGGGCCCACGGCTGCCTCTCAGCGCGGCGTGCCAGCGGAGGTGCCCAGGCCGCCCCTGCCCTGCACCCTTAGCTATGATGAGGTCAGTGTCCTCCCGACAAGCTGGACACTTGGGCTACGGCCACTGAACCAAGGCAGGGACCTGTTCTGAGTGAAGCAGTATACTCTGCCCTGGATGACTCACACCCCAAAAGAGAAGAGCACATATGAAATGAGATTAAATGAGGATTTACGCTCCCACTGCCCCTTCCTAGAAGCGAAAGGAAGTAAGGTTAGCAAGTTACTTTAATGACCTCGATACCTATTCTGGGAAGAATCAAGAACACATTAGAAAATGAAGAAAAATTTCAATTTAGAAAGCATTTTCAAGTTCACTTAACTCCTACCCCTTATATATTTCTGTCCATAACATCACCCATAAGTATACATGCATGCAGACAAACACAGCTTATCATTATCTTGTAAAAGTGGGATATTATACAATATTACCTCTTTTTATTTATACATAACAATCAAGAAATGATGATGCCTAATTAATAATGCTCTACCACATTTTTGTAAGGACTGCACCACAGCCACTCTATATACATTACAATTTACACAACAACTTCAATCATTAGCACCCACTTTATTTCCTTTTTTGGCTGCCAAAAAATGCACGAATGAAAATCCTTCAGTATGTATCCTGACATACTGGTGTTTCTATTTTTGAATGGTATCAGGCTGGAATTGTTGGACAAGCTCTCTAGTTTTACTACATCCTGCTGGAATGACTTCTTAAAGAGCCACATCAGTCACGTGTCCAGCACAGCCCTACACCTCAAAAAAAGAGTTGGAACCAGGCTCAAAGATAAACTAGCAATGCTTGCGTACACAGACCATCTCTGCAAAGTTACGAAGTCACAAAAGGGCAGCCTTCCCTGGCCTAGGAAAAAGACAGGCGGGACCCTATTGCTCTTCGTACACAATACAAATTGCATATTCAAAATAAAAAAGGTTCCTTGAGCATTCATAGGTATTTTTTAAAAAAGTACTGGCCACCAGGTGTGGTAGAGTGTATCTGCAGTCCCCACACTTGGGAGTCTGAGGCAGGAGGATCACCACAAGTTCAAGGCCAGCATGGCCCTCACATAGAGACCATGTCTCAAAGAAAAGATAAAGATTAAAAAAAAAAAAAAGGTACTGACCATATAACACTTATAGCTAAGTTAAAATGCACACAGATCAGCTTAAACCTAACAATTACTCATCCTAATTTGTGCTTGTTTTTGTTTTGAATACTACATTAGGATAGATTCTAGGAATACACAAATTAAGACTTCTTCCCTCCAGGAATTCAGAGTCCAGAGAAGCACACCTGCAGCAGGCCATCTGCACAGCAGGTGGCAGCTCTGCCTGGGGGGGGCCACAGGGCTGCAGCGCTGACAGCCACGTGGGTGAGACTTTAAGCCATCAGGACAGCCGACTGAAATGGGGGGCAGGAATCTCAGGTAAGGGGTGACTTTTTTTCATTTTATCTGTGTAACTATTTCTGAATTTGTCATGGCTTGTAAAGTGGGCATCAATATCATTTCCATAATGGGGGGACTAAAAAAAGCTTTCATAAATACCAACCCAAATGGATGGGCACACCTTAAACACTGAAGCACCAATCAAAATTCTATCTATCTTCTTGGTCTGAAATGAAGATAAAAGATTAAAATATTTTGCAAAAGAGGTGGATTTGAGAGGAGTCCAGAGCGCTCCTAGTTGTTCTATGTGTACAAAAGTGGAGGAACCAGGAAGCACAGGGAGGAGCAGGTGCTCTCCCTCCCCCTTCTCTGGCCTCCGTAAGGAAAAGGAAATACTTCACTTGCCAAGCTCTGGGCCTGGATCGGGACCGTCCCCCACACGCCCCGCACTCCTCAGTCCCTAGCACGCAGCTACTTCCTGGGAGGTGGTGAAGCCCAGGGACACCCTTGCGGGGTCGGTCAGCCTAAGCCTCTTCCTCGTCCTCTCTCTTTCTTCCGGTCATGAGGCTGCGCACCTCCGCCATGATGGACAGCCTCACTGTGACAGGCCTACCGGCCACAGGGCCACCGATTCCAGAGACATCAGGAGCCAACGCGAACTGCTTCTCTTTGTCAGCTGATCATCTCAGTATTTGTTACAGTAACGGACATCTGACTCACACGCAAAGTAGCAGAGAAAATATGTAAAATCTTAAAAACATTACCCCACCATTTACATTATGTTCTGATTATAACGAAGCTATATTCAAAGGCAGTGAGTGCAGATTCAGCTCTGCTCTGATTCTGGTTACCCACAATAAACACAAAAGGCTTTTCACTGATTTCCAGTCACCAGGCACTTAGCATTTCCTGCTTCATCATTTCTCTTTTCCCGGGTGCTTTTGGGAGAGACACCAGGGGCATCAATTCTGGTGCTAAATGCTCCTACAGATTCCGTCAGGTAATGAGCACGACAGTACTACTGGACAATAAGCAGAGAACACAGATGCAACAGCCAGTCCGTATTCTAAGACCAAATTATCCTGAATCACCAAGCCAAGAATGAGGAAGGAAACAAACCAAACGAGAAAAAACGTGACCTTTGTACCATGTTCATCATAATTTATATGCTAAAAATATCTAGTAAATAGCCCCATGTTGAAGTCATTGGTGATTAAAGCTTTTTTCACCTAAAAATTATTTCTCAAACTGGAATTACATTAGACACATCTCTATGCATTTGCCAAAAGAGCTCATAGTATAAAAGCAAGACTTTCATTTAAAACTTTAAATGATCAGCAAAAAAAAGAGTGCGAAGTTATTGCACTACAGAAGTTCCAAAGGCCGAGATGAAGGAAAAGCAGCAACACGCCTGGACACTTGCTGAACCTGTTTATATCCTGGTCACAGGAAGCTTTTTGTTTTGACAGAATCGTGGGCCAAAGCCAAAGTGTTAATTTTCATCACCAGTTTTAAAAACAAACAGAAACAAAATATTTTTTAAAGTGTCCTGCCTGTCCCTGGAAGGTCAAGGCTGCGTTAGCCAAGGCAGAAAGCGCAACGAGGGCTGAGCTCTGGCTGCACATCTTTGTAAACCAGGAAAGGAAAACTCGCCTACGTCTGCCCACTGGGATGGACACCTCATGTCCCCATGGCCACGACAAAGAGGCCGGCTTGCAGGCTGGATCCCAGGCTCCCAGGCCACGGCAGGCCAGTTACAAACAACCATCAGCACATTTCCATCGCTCACATCCTGGACCCGGTGGGGCCTCAGGCACCAGCCCCCTGGGACGTGCTCCGCTGTGGGTACCCACGGCGAACGCTCAAGTGGCGTGCCACTCTTAACCGTCAGCATTACGCAGAATAAGAGGGACTCCTCTTCCACAATCGCCACAAGTGCTAGACGGGGCGGGGCAAGCACCAAAAAGGCTAATCCATGGCCCTCACCCTTAGGGGCTCACTGTGTACCCCCCCTGACAATACAGTACATCGGGAACTGAGAACAGGGATGGGAGGAGCCTTTCTTCCTAACAGAGAGCGTTAACAAAGCATGTGTCAAACAGAGCCCCTGCTTTATACACACTCACTGTCCTCCTCAAACACCCTTGATGGAAGCAGCCTTCACACTTAGAAGCATGGAAACTGGGCCCAGAAAAGGGCCACACAGCCACCAGGAGTGGAGGCGAGATGTGAGCCGAAGCCCTCCACCGGGATCCCCAGGGCACTTGCCTGAGCTGCAGACCCCTGGCCCCACCAGCAGCCTCCCAGGTCAGAATCGCTGGCCACATTTTTACAAGAGTTCCCCAAGTGCTCTTTCTGATAAAGAGCCACGTCTACACTGCCGCACTGCCCCCATAACCAGCCCGGGAAAGGCGGCCTGCTCTTTACTGAACCAGTGCGTGATGTTTCTGCAAGCCAGATGTAGCAGCCGGGACATCGGCATTCCCACTGCCACACAGCCACGTGCACTGCGCCCTCATGGTGACCCCGAGGGAACACAAATCCTAGCGCTTCCTACCTGGAGTTTCCAGATCTCAGTGGGCCCAGAAAGTTCTTGTAATTTCAAAGGCCCACAGAAATTACGGATTTGTCTCTTAAAGACTAACGGTCTAACTAAATTGTATTGGAAATGGGAAAATGTAACTGCCAGTCCCTTAGTCACCCGTGGACCTGGAGCAAAGCTTTCAAAGCCAACCTGCAAAGCAGGCAGCAGTGGCACACACTTCCAGCAGACCACATCTGGACACCTGTGACCTCCTGGACCTGTGGTACTGTCCTCTGCTCCCCACAGAGGTGGGCTGGAATCCAGAGGCCTCCCCAACCTCCATGCTTAACTTGAGTCTGCAAACACAGAACGGGCCCTGTGGTGCAGGCGACCTGAGGGGATTCCCAGAGAGCCCCCACGGCTGAGTAAAACCCACCTAGTGAAATGTGAGCAAAGTTCACAAACTGAGTCCTGTGGACAGAACATTCCTTTGGACACGTATTTACTAATTAAAAAGCGTTTCACCACTGGGCCATCACAACTTGCATTGTTAATCACTGCATTTAAATGCCAACAGAAAAATTGTACTATATCAATACAAAAACACTGCAGCAAATTAACTTGAACTGAATCCTGTGGGAAGATTCACCCGAGACAGAAAAGCAAATGATGAGAAAGAAAAGGAACAGTAAGGGAAGAGGACGCTGCAAATAAGCAAAGGAGGAACCAAGAAGGAAGCCAGAGTGGCTGAGCAGAAGCAGCTCCTTCGGCGAGAGGAGGAGGGCGACACAAGGCTCAGAAGGACCAGGACCCGCCTGCCTTCACCTTCTGCGCCTTCACCTTCTGCGGTCCCTTGAGCCACACGCTTCAGATTACTATCATGGCCTGTTAGCTCCTACTGAAAACCTAATTAGCTCTCACTTAGTTCTTATCTCTCAAACCTCCAGACAGAAAGGATGGCCAAAAAGGCAAACCATCCGGAGCCTCCGGTTCGCAGGCCCTCCACCCCTGCCAAGGCCAAGTGGCTGGCCTCTGCCGGCCGAAGCCGGTGACAGACGGAAGCCACAGCCAAACCAACCCAGCACCCTTGATTCACAAAGTCTACCCAGGTGTTACCAAATTGCCGAGAAACTGTCAACAAAATTCATTTGTAACTTTTCAACATTTCACATAGACTGATTTCTGAGAAAAAGAGGAAATAAAAGCTTGGGATAAATGAAGACCAGCAGGCCACGCCATGGTCCACCCTGGCTGTGCAAACAGCATGCAATGCACTGGTGTCCCGGACAGGACAAGAATTCTCTGCTCCACCACAGGGCCAGACCTTGTCATCCTACCACCTGCCCGGCCCCAGCCACGGGCGTCAATTCTGTGGCTCCTGCTAGAGCTGATCCGCCCGATGAACAAGCGCAGCAACTCCCGGGCTCCTGGAGGGGAGCAGCCACTCCTCCCGTCCACCCCGGGTCACGCCCTGGGACTCGGGCCTCACCCACTACTGCTTTCCTTCCAGATCCTCAGCTCAGACGCTGGGCACTGGCCATGGTGTCTCACACAGCCACGCTCCAACAGCCGTGTGTGCTGCGGTTATCTCTCGGCCGGTAGCCCTAGCCCTCCCTGCCCACCCTAGCCAGCACCCAAGTCCTAGGCTCTGCACTTCGGTCCTCAACCACCTCATTATGCCACCAACACTGCCCTGTTCTGTACATGCAAGCAGTTCTTAATTCACCCTTCTCTGTCCTAGGCCTGAGCACTCTAGAAGGGAGAAAGAAACCAGGAAGGCTGGCACCGTCGGAAAACCGGGTGAACCTGGCAGCAGCCTGCGCTCGGCCCACCTCCCTGGCCTCCACGTGCTCTGCGTGCGTGGGGAGGCAGTGGGCGCCTGGGCACACTCACCCCGCTCCTTCCCTCGATCTCTCAGCACCCACCTGCTATCAGGACTTCAACTGCGCCAGTCACCAGGCTCGGCTCCCCTCTGCACCCACCCGACCCAGCTCTACTGCTGTTCCCCAAGCACCCTCACCCTCAGCAGCCCTCAGGCTAAGCCACACAGCCTGTCTCCTCTACCCCTGGGAAAAGCCAGGCTGCCTACCCGCTCTGCCTTCAACACGGGCTCTGGGCTCTGCTGGTCCCTCCTGGAGACTCCAACGCAGCGCCACGGGTCAGGCTCCTTGGTCGGGTTGGCTCAGGGGTCTGACCACGTGGCGTCCAGCACACCTCGGCACCCCCAGAGCTGGTCACGCACGCACTGGCGCCCCAATGCCCAGGGGCCCAACGCACTGCGCTGCGCTGCTCTGTGCCACACCGCCAGCGCCTCCTCCCGGAGGGCTACGCAGATCTGTGCCCTCCCTGGAGGCCACAAGCCCGGACCCCACCCCACCCCGGCTTTCCCACATAAGCTCTCGGTCTTGGTTTACTCATCTGTAAAATATAACTTTAAAGAAAAACCTCCCAGACAAGGCTGATGGAAGGACCCAACAGCCTCCGGGGCCCCAGAGCGCCGCATGGTGGCACCGCGTCGGTGGGCCCCACTCGGAAGTCTGCACACTGTACCTGGGGTTCCCGCAGCCCCTCTAGCGGGGAGGTCAGTGACTCAGCACGAGGGCAGCGCAGGCCCCCAGCCTCGGAGGCGCCTCTGGCTGCTGGCCACCTTGCTCCGCATCAGCCTCCACTCCTAGGCCAGAGTGGTGGCAGGGATGCCTGGCCCCGTGACTGGCACGGTTAGCGCTCAGGCGCCCGCTGCTGCCCACCTGCCAGCAGAGTGCTGACCCGGCTGCTGCCCGCCTGCTCTCGGTGCACAGTGAGCAGGCGCTACCTCTGGGCTGGGAGCCAGGTCACAGGCCGGCGGGGGTGAAGGAGAGCTGGGCAGGCAGCCGGTGTAGACCCCGGGGGTGACACACCTGGGCCACTCCCCAAAACAGCATGGCTTTTCACTGCAGCAGACCTGTTTAAGTCATTTCCTGGACTAAGACATCCTTACTTCCCATCTCCTGGGGCACAGACTAAATGCCGGTCCCTGATGACAAACTGCGAGGAAACAAACATGGATTCAGTCCCAAGAAATGCCATGGGAGAGGCGGCCCTCCCAGGCTGGGGAAGCCGCAAAGGGAGGGGCTGTGGATGCATCCTGGAGGAGCTCCTCCGAGCGGACAGCTCGGGCCACCACAGGCCGCCACGGCACGGGCCACCATGGCACAGGCCACGGCACAGGTGGCTGCAGAGCTACAAGCACCAAGCCACAGGAAGCCCACACACTAGGAAACAAATGTACTAGCACTTTAACTTTTAGAAGGCATTCTCTGGGTATGTTTTGTTCTCTCACAAAATTTCTATCATGTAGTAAGAATGTTATCGCGGATTTCAGTGTTAAGAATACTTTGAAACAAATCATTCCTACTGAAGACTTCCTGTGTTCTTGGCAGCACACGGGGTTGCATGTGAGACAAACAATGGCCTACTCCGCCCTACAGGGAAAAAAAGGTGTCTGAAGGACAGGTAGGCACTTCCTGCCTGCCCACTGCCTCGCTTCCTAACTCCCTTCTCCGGGAGGACCGCACAGCGCCCTCCCTCCCACCCTTTACCAGCCCAACTCTTCCTGCCGGAGCCTGCCTGCTCCTGCTGTGGAAAGGATCGATGGCCCCATCCCTGCCTGCCTCTTGCCTGTCCATCCTGCTGGGGCTGACACCACACAAGTGGCACAGCAAGAACACCTTCCTGTGTCTATGCAGCTGTTCCCCTGGAGCTGGGGGGGTGCAGGAGGAGTGCATGCTGGGGGCTTTGAGCCCACGTGCCGTTGGGGTGGGGCTGCGTGTTCCCTCCTCCTCTCTGCCGCCTGGCCGCCTGCAGGAGCAGCTGCCCTCCACAGGGCCCTCTGCACAGTGCTCTTCTCCGAGCTTACCATATTTGGACTAGTGTGTGGGCCCAATAAACATCCTTCCTTCCTTCCTTTCAGCTGTGGCTGTCAGGAGGACCGTGATGAACACACTACAGCCCAGTGAGGCACAGAGAGGCCAGGCCACTGCACCCCAGCACCCCGACCTGCAGACTTCGCCCCATGGGCCCACTAGCTGCAGCGCTCGCAGAGGCTTCCTAGTTGAAGACTTCTGCTCTGCACAGCCCAGAGTGTCCGGAACACACTCCCCTCTCTGCAGGGCCGCAGGCTCTCATTAGGGGAAGCTGCCAGCCAGCTGAACCCACTACCTGCCCGATCCTGGGAACCTGATGCACCTCCGAAACATTGAAACAAAACATTGTGGAATGCTGAATTTTTGAAAAGATTATGTGATGTAGATGTCCTCTCCTACACTGACCTCTCAAAACAACATCCTCACACGGGCTTTCTTTGTCGTCATAAGCTACTACAGAGACGTGAGGTGGGGCAGGGCTGGAGCAGGGGTCTCACTTGCCTTGCGGCTGCCCATATGCAATTTCAGGATTATCACGGGCCTTCCATAACACTTTCTCCTCTTGCCATGTTAATTATGGAGAAGCAAGACGTGAACAGGAGGAATGTGCTTTAGGCAAGACAAGTCTATTAGAAAATGCTTATTTTCTATTCAATTTTACTAGCATCTGGGGGGCCAGTACTGGAATACGCACACCTCTAGAAGGCGGACTAGGAACTCTGGGACACTGAGCTTCACAGTGAAAACAACTTCCTCAGAAGCCAATCACTTGATAGCGTGCTTCACGAGCAGCATCACAGGACAGCTGGGTAATTATGATCAGAATTCTACTGGGGACACTTTCAGGGTAAAGCCAGTGCCTACGATAAGACTCTATTGTTTCCCCAAATTGTGTGTAAGGGTTCAACAGGAAATAACTTCTTGAACTGAGGAAATCCAGCGCCAAAGAATGAATGAGTTCCACTAACCTTGAAAGATTATGGCGGAATGAGCTCATTAATCGTAGCTGACCTGATTTTTAAAATGTCTTTCAGCTCAGTGTTCTTTCTCTTAATGATGCAAAAATGACCCAGGGATCCTGAGTGTGGCTCTGGTGTCTGTCCTCCAGAGAACAGACTCAACCCCAGGTTCATCAAAGGCCTCGGTGCGGACAATGGCCACCCGAGCTTGACCATGGGGCAGAAGACCTCACTTCACATCCCAGATGTGGCGCACAGCTGTGGGGCCTGCCACTTTAACCCCTCTAGGTGCCAATGTCCCATCTGTAAGCCCGGGCGGCTCATGTGAGGATACACCTATGAGGGCCGATGCGCTCCTCAGAAAACGAGGCCGGAGCAGGAGGCACGGCTCCCCAAGCGCCACTGCTCAGTCGCACTGTGATTCTCGTCACCCCAGCCCCGCTTCCAAACTCCAGGCCCCACTGAAATGTGCACTGTGACTCAAACCTTCCCAGTCCTCCTTAAATGAAGAACTGGTGCTGCCGTCCCCCAGCTAACAGGAGCGAGAAGCCTGGATCGCGACTAAGTGCCTGCTTTACCTGGAGAGGTGCCTCGCCACCAGGCTTCGGCTCAGTGGCGGCTTTCTCTGGAGCCTTTCAAGGAAAGGCTCTTCTCCTGGCTCTTCTATTCTTTTCTTTCTCCGTCCCCACTTCCTCTAATCTCTAACCAACAAGCAAGCAAGCCCTCCTAACAAGTATATGTGGACTTGGGCCTGTCACACTGCCACCGATGGAAGGCCATTCGATGCCTCCTGGTCCCCACACCAGCCGACCTCTCAGCCTTGACTTTCCTCCGCCATCTCAGTGCCCCTGACTGCACCCAGGCTGGCCTCTGCGTGCACACAAACTGGATGAGCTCGTCCCTTGACCTGTACTCATGGCCGTCTCACTCACCTGGAGAGATGTCACCTGCTCAGAGAGGCAGCCTCAGCTTCCAACAGCAACCTCTGCCAGCACGACGCTCCGCCACTCTCCCAGGCCTGTGTGCTACAGAGCCACATGGCTCTGAAATGCGCACCTGCGCCCCTGTCCCTGGGAGGGTAACACTGTCTCCATTACCAGACCAAGGCCGAGGCATAGTGCTATCTGCCCCTGCATAAAGCCACCGGCAGCACAGCCCACACTCCACAAATACGAATATGTGGAGTGGAGAAGGGACGGAGCGGGGAGGGCTGTCGGGATCCAGACCCGGCAGACGCCTTCGCCCTGCCTGAAGCGAGTTGCCTCTGAGGCCTGACACCAACATCTGCTCACAGAAGCCAGCTCTGCAGCAGAAGCGCAGAAGCTTCAGGCTCTGATCCCAACACATGCTTTGCAAAACCTCCTCGGGTCTATCTCTGGCCCCCAGATGCCCCCTCCACCATCCTAGGGCTTGAACCTATACCCTGCACTCTGAGCTACATCCACAGAGCCACAGCCCACCCACCCCCATACAGGATCTCACTAACTCAATTGCCTGGGCTGGGCTTGAACTTGTGATCCTTCTGCCTCAGCCTCCCAGAGGGCTTGGGAGGAAGGCTCGGACCACCACACCCGACTGACTCCTAACAGTTGGTCCACAAACTGTGTTAGAATAGTCTCTGAGGTATCTAATCAATCCAAAGGGAAATTTTAAACAACCACTTTTGAATTGATAAGAGTTCATTTAATAAGGACACAAAAGGTCTCAGCCAAACTGACATTTCACCTTGCCTTTAAAAGCTGGGAAACAGAATTGAAAGAGGAAGAAAAAAATCAGGGTACAGAAAGAATTGCAGCGCAATGTGCGAGTGTACGTGTGAGCACACGAGTGTGTCAACCAAAGAAAATGTGCTGACTTTTTTCTTTAATTGCTTCTGGGAATCAACAACTGACCACAGGAGTGTCAGTGTTTGGAACAGCTCCGCCTTACTATCAAACCCTTGATTATAATGATTAGGCCTAGAACTGTGATTCTTTGCAACCTTACTAAGCAACCTCAGGGGGTATGGGCACTACTGTGTCGCCACTCTCCTAGGTCTCGGCAGGCTGTCCAGTCATAAAATTAGCACCTGAGGAGAGGAGAAGCCAAGAACCACAGACGTTACTCACACCCCCTCCACCACTCCAATAAAGGAACTCGGCCAAGTCAAGAACCAAGGAAGGGCGGCCTCATGTCACAGCCCTGTACCCCACACCAGAGACGGGAGGGGCCCGGGACTGCAGGTGCAGCCTTTGACCTCTCGCCCATAGGAGCCACCCACACCCACTTCAAAGTGGCCTCCCCCAGAGAGCCCAACATTTCTCTATGAATGTCATTCAAATACATTTGCTCACAAAGCAGAGGTGTGCAGCCGCCACGAATTCGCTGTGACAGGGACCAAGATCACGGCAGTCTCAAGAAACACGTGGGTGTCCTCAGAGACCACAAAAGGGGTACAAGAACCATTCTGGAGGAGCATTTGCTTTGAGCGCTGCTGGCAGAGTCAACCAGCCAAAGCGGAGGCAAGAGCGCCACTGGAGATGCAGCCACTGAAAGAAGGCTGAGATGCACGAGGCATGACCAGTAAACTGACGCCACTAACTGCTTCTAACACAGGAGACTCGAGTTAGAAAGAGGCAGGCAGAGGTCAAGGTGGTAGGTGAGAAGCAGCCATGGGCAACTGCTCCTGCACCTATGTCTAGGAACAGCACTCGACCAAGCTGCACAGCAAGAGCAGAGCGCAAAGACCACGGCCCTGCACACAGAGCCGGCCACTGACACAGAGCCAGCCGCTGCACACAGAACCGGCCGCTGCCCACACAGAGCCAGCCGCTGCCCACACTGAGCCGGCCGCTGCCCACACAGAGCCGGCCACTGCCCAAATACCCTATCAGCAAGTCCCATGCACTTTCCAGGCGCCGGCACTACCCTCAGCACGGTAGCATAGGAGCAAGCTTACTCTCCATGCAGCGTCCTCGGTTAGGGCCTGTTCATTGTCTCCTTTCTACAGCTAAGACAGGCATAGTGGAGGTTGTGCCCTGGTCACTGTATCACACGAGCAAGTCCATCTTCCAACTACTGTGCAGACTTTCTCATAAAATAAGAGACTCTGTCTGGCTTGCAAGGAGACTCTGGAAGAGCCCAGAGCAAGGGACAGGTCTATCCCTGCCACCATCACCCCAAATTCACCAAGCTTTGTATCCCTAGACCTCCCCCATCCCGCAGCCCTCTGGTTCTTGAGTCAGAGCCAAGACAGCCCGAATGGAGGTCTACGCTCCAAGCAGCCCTGCATCATTGCCTTGGAGAGGACACCAGCGTGCACAAGGCCCTCCGAGCCCAGCCACACTCCGCAACTCAGGGGCCAGAGCCTTCCCCAAGGGTCCTCAGCAACTCCTGGCCCCCACACTCACAGGCATCTGTGTGCTACACAGGAATCCAGATGCCAAGCTCCCCACCCAACTAAGGGCTGCAGTGATCTGAAGACCAGCCAGATTCCCTAGAGTGCCACAGACCTGTTGCAAATACCCGGTCAGCCGCAGGAGCATACCCCAGAGCTTGCCCTGGGCTTCAGCAAAACCTGAGGTCAAGGATGAAGAGAGCAGAGGCGGCCAAGCCCTCCCCGCAGGGACCCAGGACCTGAGGCAGGAGTCAGGCACGCGCGGAAACCCACACCTTCACTGCCGTGTGCTGCACCCTTCACCTCTTCAGCTTCTCATGGAGGCCCGCTATTTCCAGTTTAAGAAATATTTTATCACAAAATAAAATAAAATAAAATATGTAAAGCACATACCATTTCATCTAGTGAGTGTGCTTCTTATAGTTTTTTTTTTAATTATCTGTACAAACTCATATATACTCAGACATTTAATCAAGTGTGGTTCATCAGCACAGAGCATTAGAAGCAACTGCTGGGCACAGTGGGCGGCACACACCTGTAACCCAACACTGGGGAGGCTGAGGCAGCAAGACTGTCACGAGCTCAAGGCGAGCCTGGGCTACCTAGTGAGTTCAAGGCCATCCTGACCTACACAGGGAGACCCTGTCTCAAAAGAAAGAAAGAATCTAGCAATAGAGAAGTACTTAAACAGCAGAGTATGCAAAACACTGGAAACACAATGGAACACCACAGCTCTCGCCTTAGTACTGATACAGCCAGTAAGTTGTCTGAGACACTTATTGCCGAGCAAGAGTAAGAAGCAAAGCAATTTCTGCAGCCGCAGTGCTCTTCTAACAGTGCGTGTACAGGGCAAAACGTAACAAAGGAACTGCATGGCAATGCAAGAAGAGGGAAAACCTCTTAAGGACATATTCTTTCAGGGCCAGCAAGGTAGCTCAGTGGTCTAAAGCGCCTGCTTAGGCAAGCTTACGCAACCTCAGGGACCACAGTTCAATCCCGTGCCAGCACTGCCCCCTGGGCAGGCTGAGCCAGCTGCAAAAAAA
>NDGN011527937.1:0-10394 GCA_002564285.1 Tympanoctomys barrerae
TCCTTTATTAGCATATGTTCATGGTACATAATAATTACATTATATGTTATATAATATTACATTATTATTATATATGTAATTATAATAAATTATATTATATAATTACAAAAAAAAAAGTCCAAGATCTCCTGCTTTTGGATTCCGAGACTCACAGCTGCAGCAGCAGCTTGCCCTGGCTTGCCAGCTGTCCTCTTGAAGGAAGAGTTACACAGCCCAATGTCCTAGTTCTAGGGTCTTCAAATGTGGACTGTGCCATGCTGCTGGCCAAGGGTCACTAGCCTTCAGGTAACCTGTCCCGGGACAGGCGCAGTGTGCAGGCCACAATAATCCTATCATCAGCCCCCTGGTGAATGCCCTCCCATGATGTACCTACATACACCTACACGTAGCAATCAGCAAGTGCTCACCTCATAAATTCAAGGGTGAGGGAGATAAAAGGGTCTAACCGTGACAACAGTAAGTCTTACTTTGAGTAGTTTTTCAGCTCTTCTGAGGTGTCGTCCACCATGTTGCTCTCCTGAGCTTCGCGGGCCATGGCTCGGTAGAGGATACAGGCAAATACAGCCTTCACTGTGGCCTCTGCTCCATGCTGCCAGAAGAACATAGCCATCTTCTGCCTCTTCATGAGAACAGCCCAAACCAGCAGGTCATTGTACGGGTAAGTAAAGCCAGTGGACTCGAGGTCATCCAGCAGATCTTGTCTGTCTTTTGACTTGTGCCTTGATTTATGAGGGACTCCAGACTTTTCCTGTTGAAAGCAAAATAGGAATAAGTTTCAAATGCTCAAGTGCATGACAGTTCACCTAAGCCAACATCTGTGGTGAGTAACCTACACACATTTTTTTAAAATCACTGCTAAAAAGAGACATGAAAGAATCAGTAGGGCTTACAAACTAGGAAGCAAAATTTCCCATTGTAATTAATAGGTCTAGATACCTGAAATACCTGAGAATTAGTTTAATTAATTAAGCACAACTTGTCAGTATTGCTTTGGGACATACCCAGTAAATATACAATTTCTCAAGGCAATGGGTTCAAGTAGCATGCTGAATAAATGAGATTATTTTTCTAATCTCTAACCACACCTTAGCAAAGAGATTCATCGTCTTCCCCTTGGAAGAAATGTCACTGGAGTTGCCGGCATGCATCCAGCTACACTGGTTTGTTTGTTTTTTTTTTCCTCCTATTTCTCTAGTAAGGCCAATAATAATAAAATGTTCTCCCTCTGGTAAGCACAGCCCTTACAGCCCATCGCAGATGCTACTCTAACCTCACGGGCTTCCGCATCACACCCTATGTCTGTGTTTTGGTGGCCTTCACACTGCACCAAGCTATTACCTTGGGGAAAGGGGGACCGTTGTTCAGTCATCATATCTGTCCCTATCTACCTGCCTCCCAAACTTAACCAAGCACTGAATATAAGGCCTGAAGGAAAATAAGGGTTCCATAATTACTCTTTGTAATTGGAGGGATCATAGCAAAACAATTGTAAGCTTTTCTCAATTTCCATAAATAAAGGGAATCTGTTCATTAATGATGGCCCAGGATGACCAGATCGCTTTTCATCCCACGAACCATAGATAGCAAACCTTTCTCAGCCTATGGTAGCTATTTGCTAAATGTAAACTCTCAGGCAAAAACATTTATGCCCAGAAGAAAGTGTGATTAAGGAAATGGGGAGGAAGAAAAATAGTCATGTTGTGCACATACATGAAAGTTACACACACACACACACACACACACACACACACACGTTATCATCACTACACTATAATGTTAGGCTAAAATGTTTTTCAGGAAATCCTCAGAAGGAAAAAAGAAGTTCCAAAAGGGCAGTTTGAGAGAACAGAGGAGGGAGAAGCACCTTCACACCTAACTGGACTTGGGGTAAGGAAGAGAAGGGCATGGCGTGAGGCTAATGATTACAAACATTTAATACCATTGTGTAGACTACTTGCCTGAGTCACTGTCTGGACAGGGGCAGAGGGAGGAATGAGGAAGAGAAACCATAGTGCAAGACAATCACCCTCGCCAGCACTGTGTCCTGGGCCTTTGTGCGTAGTTGGAGGGGACAGCTGTGCTATGCTTTTAATTCGTGCCCACTGTTTTTGGCGCTTGTAAATGTTTCCTCTATTTGTACCTCTCTTCCTCCAGCCATAAAAAAAGTCTCAGTCTGCAAAACACATTGTTATTGCCAACTCTAGAAGCAAGGACATGGTACCTTGAGTTTGTAGGGCTGGGCCGTTCTGCAGAACTGGGAATGCAGGGTTCTTTCTGCAGACTCTCTTCTACTTTCTGAGGAGCGCTTTCGGGGAAGGGAGCCATGGGAGAAGCGCTGAGGTAAGCTGGTCACGCTCTGCACATGTTGTTGTTCAATTTTTTAAAGAAAACAAGAGAAAAAGAATAGACAGTGAAGGAAGGAAAATATGTTATTTCTTATTAAGTATCCAGTGGTTCTGTCTCTCATCCAGGATCAGCAATTAAATGCCCTGGAAACTAATTCTTCACCTGACAAGAATCTCCCATGATCCCCTACGCACACTGTTATTTCCTAATGTCTTACAGAACATGCTCTTTTGCTTCCAACACATTCCACTGGTGGAAACCCCATCACAATCAATGGCTGCTCTATCTTTAGTAGGAGTGCAAAACAGGTAACCAAGATTTATGGTTCTGATAAGAGAAAGTTCCCATTCACGAATGGCTCCCAAGTTAAAATGAAGTTAGAAAGCCATGGAATTTCTCCAGGTATTATACAATATCTCCACTGCAGTGCGCGTGCTTAGGCCCAACATCAGCATACGTCACTGCTATCAGCATGAAGTTTTCCTTGATGAGAAACAAGAATGCAAAGAAACATCCTGGAAAGGACTGGCATAAATTTAGAAGATCTGAGCTACAAATTTGGGATTGCTTCCTATATACTCAGTTTATGTTTTGTGGATAAAAGTTGGACATGGAAATAATAACCCCAGACCCAAATCATTATCATTATTATTGAGGTAAAGAATTAGTAGTTATCCTTATGGCAAGGAGCTACCATCACTAACAGTTACTCAGGACCCACTATGTATGTATCAGAAATGGATTTTTCAAGTATTACATAATTAATCCTCTGACAAGTTCATGAAAGATATATCAGTATTCCCACACTTTTGGTAAGGAAGCTGACACACGGGAAGGTGGCAGCTGACGCTCAAGATTATACACTGTTATGGTTAGGATCCAAGATTTCCCTCAGAAAGCCTCATTATGTAGAAGACTTGGTTGCTCATGGGCTTTGGGGAAGTGAATGGATTATTTCAGCCCTGTCTTCATCAGTGGAGTGATCCACTGACCAGCTCATGATTGGACAGTAGTATGATTGGGAAGTGATGGAAATGGAGATGAAGCCCAGCTGAAGGATGGAGACCGTAGGGACGGGACACTAGGAACTGAACTGGTCCCCCAGCCCGTGCTCTCCAAATCTGTCCCTCGCTTGCTGCCTCCCGACTGCCAGGAGAAGAGCAGCTCTGCCCATCGTGCTGCCTGCCCTACAACTCTGCTCCATCTGAGACTCACGGCTATAGAACCAGCTAACCATGGACTGAATCTCTGAAACCAGGAGCAAGACTAAATCTCTCCTCCTTTAAGTCTGCTAGTGTCAAGTTGTTAGCCACAGTGAGGGAAAGCTGGGGGATACATATGCCTACAGGAAACAAACTAAGATTCAATCTCAGATCCCTTGGACTTCCAATCATGCACTTGGGACTATTCCAAATGAGTAGCAGTCTGCTATGAAACACAATACACTCTCTCCTATGTCACTGCACTGTAATTGGAGAAGTGGCTAATTTCATCCTGCTGACCCCTCACTAGAAAGCACCTGAGGGGAACTTCTATACCAGACTCCATCCTGGGCTGCCCAACACCACGGTCCTCTTATTGCCACAGGAGAGCACTCATAGAAAGGGATATTTCTTTTAAATGAAGCATCTTTCATTTCCTAAAGCCAAGTAGCCATTCATTTCTGCTTCTTTAAAAATAATGGCTGAGGACTGGGGATATAGCTCAGCAGCACAGTGCCTGGCAAGCACAAGGTCCTGAGTTCAACTTCCGGTAGCACCAAAAAGAAATGACGCTAAAACAACAGTTGCGTAGTCTATGCTTTTGGTGTGATCTCACCCAAGACTCCCCTCCAGTCTCTTCCTTCATGACCTCCTTGTCATTGCAAAAAACATCCCCAACTTTGCAAGCTGTATCCATCCCTGCTCCTGCTCTTCTTTCAACCAAATGCCCCAGGCTTCCCTTGCTAACACTGATCTCATCTTCCAATAATAATTAGGCTCCCTCAGCTCCTGTTATCTCATGATAATTTTAAGAAACAAGGAGTGCTTTCTCTACTGATCTAATAAGCAACCTTATCTAGTCCTACACTCTCAATGTGGTTATTCATAAAGCTGTTTTTTCTCAGAGTTCCTAAGTGCCTCATCTTTATATTCTTTCCATTCAGCACTCAACACTACTTTGCACATAGCAGTATGTAACTGCCTATAAACAGAACATCCAACTATGATCGCTAATTACCCTTAGGTTCACTAAAGTACACTTTTTATTTTTCTAGTGGTACTAGAGATTTAAACCAGGACCTTCACATTTAGCTATCTCCCCACCTCCACCCCACCCCACCCACCACGCCCTGTTTTTTTAAGACAGTATCTAACTAAATGTCTAAGTTACCCAGGCCAGCCCCAAAGCCAAGATCCTCCTGCCTCAGTTTACCAAGTAGCTGGGATTACAGGCATGTGCCACTACACCTAGCTCCAAGTGCCACTACACCTAGGTCCAAGGGCATTTTTCAACTATGTTACCTTATTTTTTCTATAAAGGTTGTTGTACAGGATTCTGAAAGTTTTCCTGGTGTAGCTGCTGCGGTAGGCTCCACCAATGAGGTATTCTATCACCAATCCAATGTCAATCAGTGTTATTTTGTAGCCAGAAATGAGGGTGTGCTGTAACAAAAACACATAATGAATGAAAGCCTTCAGATCTCTTTTTCTGTCTCATTTTCCATGCTGTCAGAGCATAACCAAATTAATTGTCAAGAAATAAACTTTTTCATCATCTTTGCAAACTGATCGATTAATATGGCTAGCTATTGACTCAATCTGCTTGTTCAGAAGTAAAAAGGTCTTAGCTTTCATATGAGTTCTAGTTTCACAGATATCAAATATATTCTTTCTTTTCCTCAGCCTCTATTTCCCTTTCCCTTTATACCTGCAAACATACATACACATCCATTTTTAAAAAAATACATTCAAATCTACTATAAAAATTCTTTTCAAATAGAAATTAGGTAGCTACAGAAGTAAATTTATGATGTATACAGTGAATGTACTTCATCCACAATTGGGACTGGGTTAGCTTTCTACCTCACTGTTGAAATGGCTACAATCCTTTCCACTGTGTGGACTGTACCTAGCTGAAACAAAAACAGGAGGAAGGAGAACAAACAAAGACAGGCCAAAGAGCTTTGATAGGAAATGGTTAAGTAACACGAAGACAGATGTCTTGGCTGATCAAGGAGCTAAGTGCAAGACTCCCAGGTACGTGGCTCTCAGTCTAAAGGAAAACTGTGCTGACCTCTTAAACAAGTGTCACATGTCTACCTTACATAGCTGTTCACTTCTGAACTGCCATTCCCAGTAAAATCTTTAAGGCACACACAGTGCCGAAAAAGGTCTCTAAAACAGACAGACTGTGAATAATATTCACAAAGCTACGAACAAGAAATAAAACTGTGGGTGTGCGTGTATAGTTTTTCTTTTCCACGATTTTTTTTTTCAAGCAACATCAAAACTGAGTCTAATCTGCTGCTACTTACACACATAAATAGCATAGTTTTGGCCGTTCCCTTCCACTCATTATGATAAAGTTAGAGGAAATAATTTAAGGGAAATCTTTTCTTGGTTTGTTTTTATTTTTAAAGAGAAAAAAGCCATTTTGACATAGCATAAATCATTGTAAACTAAGTTCATGTCAGCATGGGTGTTTTTGCTTACTCTAAATTTGCCAAACAAACAGTTCCCTCTGGCCCCCTCCGCAAATTAACATAATCCTCCAGAAAGACAAGAAAAAAAATTTAACAGGTGCCTTGGGTAGATATGAACCACAGTGACAATATGAAAAGCCCTTCCAATTTCAAGTATTATCTAACTCAAATTCAGTGGGAACTCCATGAATAAGATAGCACAAGAGTGCTATCTTATCAGGTCTCCTTCCTGATTCCCTAGAACAAAGGTTGGACTCACAGAAGAAGAGATAATCTACCCAAATTGTCACTAATATTCAAAACAATAATACTAAAAACAATGGAAATTACATTTTGGTTCCAAGTGAAGACAACAGCGCCACCCACTTCTCTGCTTCGGGGAGCATGGTTAGCCTTCAGGTAGGGGAGTGTGATGCTATGCTAAAGCCCTGACTGCAACTGTTCTTCATAGTTTTTATTAGCTAATGTCACTTACTTGCTGGCTCAGCACTTTAAAAACATTAAGTAGGGAAAAGTAAGAGTATGATTTTGTAATGGAATTGTCAGACTCACATGTATAAAAACATAGGCGATTCCCTATAAAATTCAAAATTACATTTAAGAAGCAAAATTTGGTGACCCCTTCACTGCAATGCTAAGGATATGCAAAGTATTTTCACACCTCCGTGACTAGGTTACCTGTTTCACGTCTTGGACAAGATGATGCAAGAGCATATTAGTCGGCCCTTGTTTCTGTGATGAAAATAAAAGGAAGAATTAATTCCCTTTAATTAACAGGTGCTTTGGGGCATTTTATTTCAGAATACATAAGTCACCTAGAATATGGAAAATTTTTGTTCCACATCCTTAGTTATGAAGCTTTAAAACTAGTTAATTTTAAGGAGATTCATAAGAGAAAATATGATAGGTGAAATGTTTTTCAAAGCAAAATGTATATACGTAGGTAGAAAGATAGTTAACTCTATGTGGTAAAAGCAGAAATAGGGCCATGGAGAAAGCTCAGTGGCATAAGTACCTGCGTTTGCTCCCCTGCACAACATGCTGTGCTGGCCCCGCAGGACACCTGGGCATGGTGGCACATGCCTGTAATCCCAGCACTGGGGAGTCTGAGCTACAGAGTGAGACCCTATGCCAAATAAATAAAATTTTTAAAAAAGCAAAAATAAATTTTGAGTCACGTATAAGTATACTTTAGTATATACAAACATTGCCAGGCTTGCCAGATAGCTCAGCAGACTAAAGCACCTGCTTAGGCAGACTCGATGACCAGGGTTCAATCCCTGTCATGCCATGCTGGCCCCGCCCCCAGGGCATGCTGAGCTGGTGACTGAGGCCAGGCTCGGTGACATGCACCTGTAATCTCGGCTCTTAGGAAGCTGAAAACAAGAGGATCACTACATGTCTGATCTGTGTAGTGAGACCCTGTAGACCCCGTACTAAATACATTTTTTAAAAAAGTAATATATAAACATTGTCACACAATTACAAATCTTCTCACACAACAGTGTTTCATCATCAACTATTTATTGAAACTGTGTAATGTTTCATAAAGTCTCTAAGGGACTGGAGGGCTTACACAAAAATCCTAGCCAATAATATGACAAGGTACCTACCGCTCATTGTGAACTACCAGGAGTAATGGAGAAGATAGAACTTGAATAGCTTTGAAAAAAAAATAATACTCAGGACAAGGAAGGATATTTCAATTGTGTAAATACTTCAGCATTTATAGTAAGAAAGCCAGTTAGTTTATATACAGAGTTTATAGAAGGAAGCTACAGAACAACATTTTGCTTTTTTGCTTTTTTTTTTTAAGTCTTAAATTCATATTTATTTATTGATTGGGTTTTTTGCTTTTTTGTTTGTTTGTTTTTGTCTTTTTGAGATAGGGTCTCACTAATACAGTTCAGGCTCTGTAACCCAGCCTGGTCTTGAACTTGCAGCAATCCTCCTGCCTCAGCCTCCAGAGTACTGGGATTATAGGCATGATGAGACCACTATGCCGAGCAGGAACAACATTTCAGTAGTGCCCTTAAGATACTTCATAGAATGCAATAAAAAGCAATTTGTTCTCATTCTCATCTTTGTCTTTATTTCTTAGTCAAGTAAGTTGATAAGAATATTTCTCCTTTGGTTGAAAGTCTCCTAATAATACTAATTAATAAATAAACCACACGACTTTAAAAATATATAAATAAATAAATAAACTCCATGGACTTGACTGGCACGATGTTCCCTACTCACTGTATTATACAGCTCTTCCAATCGGGGGATGGTAAGGAAGCGATGAAGATGCACTCCGTTCTCAATTAAGAGCTTCACGAAATCCACTCGATCCATCACTAACGCATCTAACATTGCTTGTTCCAGCATGCCAGGCTTCAGAAGATACAAACAAGACAGATAGAGACAGTTAACAGGCGAGCACACAGATCATTGTGAATTCAAGACCAGCCTGAGCTACAAAGTGAGCTCAAAGCCAGACTGAACTGTGTAGCAAGACCTTGTCTCAAAAAGAAAAAGAAAAGCAGACTAAGGGGCTGCATGTATTGGAACTCAAAGCTACACAGATAGAATAATTACAAAATATAATCTTAGATGTGTAGCACATAAGTAAAGATGTCACTGGAAGGGGAAGCTGAGTATTTTAAAGACCTCAAAGTGCCCCAAAATAATGTGTATTCTTAACAAAATTCTAATAAAAATTTAAAGTTTTGTTTTTGTTTGCTTGTTGCTGCTGGTGTTTGTTTGCCACCTGTGCTAAGACCATGTTTCCATTTAAATTCTACTTGATTTCTGAGTATAAATAGCAGAGTAAACCTGTGCTCCTACCATCACTCTACTAATACTGCAGCAGACAGTTTTTGTAAAAGAAATCCATGAGCACAGGCTAACAGAGTGGATAAAGAGGGCAAAGTTTTGAAAGGTGGAAAGCCATGGCTCAAGTCTTGAAACAAGCAAAGCTGATATTGCAGTGTCCAGAAAGCTGAGGAGCAAGGCAGGAAATGCTCAGAGCTGAAAACACCAGTGCATAGATTGCCAGCAGTTCCAAAAAGAAATGAATGTGTACATGCTGAACCCTAGACCCCAACCTTCTTAGTCACAGTCTCCTGGTGTCTTAGTTTTGCAAGGGGGACAATACAATACAGCATACATTTTATAAGACTATTTTATAATCACCCGAAGAATAACACACTAAGAGTGTAGGGAACCTGTTCACACATTAAAATCCAAAGAACCCAGCTGAGGTCCTGGATCCTATAATAATATCCTACATGAGTCCAGAGCCCATAACAATGCACCCCACAAATCCAACTGGAGGGCTAGAGCACATGACAATGTTTCATGCAGGCCTGCTTCACAGATCTGTGCTGGGAAGGCCCAAAGTGGTAGAAGCTAGGAAGTCTGTGCCAGTGGGATGAAGAATCTGTGCTAGCAGACTAAGGGATCTGCACCAGAGCCAGGAGGCAATGCTCAAGGTAAGAACCAGAGCTCCCTCAGAAAGTACCACAGCCATCCCCAGCAGCAGTAAGTAAGCGTCTAAGCTTCTTTGATGAGGAGGAACACCGAGTTCCCATCAGGAAAGCCAAGTCAACAAGCTTCTCTAGGAGACTGAACTGTGCATCATCTTCCTCTCTAGAGCCAGGAAGTGATGCTCAAGGTGAGGACAAGAGCTCCCCTAAAGTGACTCATAGTCATTCTCAGTGACAATGAGGTCCCAAGCTCCTCCTTCAATGGGAACAGCCAGGTTCATCAGGAAAGCCAGAATGACAAGGTCCCCCAACAGAATAGCCCAAGAGAATCAGCAGCCTCCAATAGCTCCCCAGCAGCTTCCAAACAGCTTCCCTATCAGCCTCTCTACAGCTTCTGTAGTTCTGCCTCTTATGTGCCAGCAAGGTGGGCCTCCCACACCCAGCACCATGCTAGCTCAATTCAACTGGTGTAACAAGTTGACAGCCAGTTGGCAATCCACCGCATTATATAAGCAAAAAGGATTTTGCCTTTCAGCAAGGTATGAGAAAATCCTTGTCTGGCAGTATCACCCATGCAGGAGAAAGGATGCAATAAACAACAATCCAATCCCCTATTATAAAGTTGAAGCTTAGGAAATCAGATACAGGTGCAGAATCTCTAGGGGGCTTTCTACCCTACACCCTTGAGCAGAAAGATCAAAACATACATATCATAAAACATCGACCTGGAGGAATCAGAAAACGCAGGAAGTAAACTTCAAAAGAAATGTCAAGGGGCTGGTGAGATGGCTCAGTGGTCTAAAGCACCTATTTAGAACAAGCTTAACAAAACAGGGACCGCGGTTCAATCCCCCAGCACCACATGCCAGCCAGCCCCGCCCCCTGGTGGG
>NDGN011527939.1:853-25962 GCA_002564285.1 Tympanoctomys barrerae
CCCCGGTTCCAAAAAAAAAAAAAAAAAAAACCAAAAAATAAAAATAAAAATTCCTGAGTAAATTTCCCTAATGGTTCCTCCTAAATTTCTTTCTTGATTTTAAAGAGGAAAAAACAAACCAATAAAAATGATACAGACTTTCATAACAAGATGATAGGAAGTTAACAGTGGTAATTGTGTTGCATATTTTTATCTTCGAAGTAGTTGCTCAGATTACAAGATATAGGCAAGTAAGATTGATCAAGTAATATAAGCACTAACTGTTCCTTTCAGTGAAGCAATAGAAATTAGTAGTACAATTATCTTAGCTATTTTATGTGTGTGTGTGTGTGTATATATTCCCCTTCTTTTCTCCCATCCTCTTAAATTTCTGATGAATGTGCTCACTATTTTGATAGAGGGAGTAGTCTTATGCTTGCATCACATGCCCAAACCCATCAAACAACACACTTGTAGCCTGAGGACTTTATTGTATGTCATTTGTTCCTCAATAGCTGTTCTGAGGAAGGAAGGCGCTGTGGCTTTGCCAGAGGAGGGTGGGCCTGCCCCCGAGACCTCCAGTGGGTACCTGAAGCTGCATGAGTAGTACTGAACCCGATCATGTGGTGGTTTTCCTAGGCACAAATACCTAGGAGAAAATTTAATTTATAAATTGGGCACAGTAAGAGATTAACAAGAATAGATACAATGGTACATTGAAATTAAATCTATTGAATGTGGTCTCTCTAGCTGTCTTTTGACCCTATGGGACTGTAACTACCTTTGTTCTTCTTGTGATAATCTGATATAATCCAATGCCTACACGATGCCACGGCATGAGGTGAGCGAGGCAGACATTGTGCCATTCTGTTCGGGTACTATGCAAGGGTCACTTGGACACAGGCACGGTGATACCACGATAGTCGATCTGCAGTGTATGTGCTGTGGATACCTTGTACACAAGATGTTTCTATCCCAGGCAGGGTCGAAACGCATGCCATGACTCTTCATTACTGTAAGCAGAATGGTGCCTAATTTAAAACTTATGAATTCTTTCTGGTATTTTCCATTTAATGTTTTTGGACCATGGCCAATTCCTATGAAAAGCAAAACCTTGTGTGTGAGGGAGGGATGCTGGGGGGGGGCACTGTAATGTCTACCAAGAAAGTCTCTTCGCAGGCAGTCTGTAGGTCCCTTGTTTTAGCTCCCCACGCTTTGGTCCCTGATTTCCTTTGTGGTTTCAGTCTAGTCCCAGTCATGATGCAATCTGAGGGTGGAATGCGCTAAATGGTACAGTCCCAGGGATCTGCAGTTTGGACTCGCCAACAGAACCTGGTTGAGAAATGCACCATGTGGCCTGTGCAGATACCAGGTGTAGCTATTCTTGCACTGTGTAGAAGGGGATGCTGGAGCCGCGTCTGCTAGGACTCAGTACCAACCAGATGTTCACCTCCCCATTTCTGTTCTCCTTCTAGTACCTGACACTTAGCCCTGATTCTAATTCCCAATGGTCCATCATTTCTGCATAATAACACAGTTGGCCTTTGTGTGTTGGTGCTGGGTCCCGGCCTTGACCATCTGCTCTGCTGACCCAGCTTCTGCTGTACAGCCGGCTTGGTATTTTCTATAGCATGTAATCTGCAAATAGGACAACCTTTTTTCCCCCTTTCTTCTTCAAATGGCTTATTTTCCAGGCTAGGAAGTCTAGTGCACTGCTGAATAAGATAGAAATAAGCATACACTTTTTGCCTTATTCTTGGGGAAAATGTCATTAAGTTTTTGGTCATGTAGAATGGTGTCACTTTTCTTCAAATGTCTTTTACCCATTTGACAAAATTACTTTTAATTCCTTGATTGTGAGAGATGATGATGAGCAGTGGTTGTATCTGTTAAAATTTTGTGTTTATTGAGATGATCATATTTTTTTAAAATCATTTATTTATTTATTTGTCATAGGGTCTCGCTATGCAGCTTGGACTCATGGGGATCCTCCTGTCTCAGCCTCCTCAGAGCTGGGATTACAGATGTGTGCCACCACTCTCAGTTGGTTTCTGTGGCCAGCTCAGCACACTCAGGATTCTGGGGCCAGTGCAGCATGAGGTACTGGAGAGCGAAGTTGGGTCCTTGTGCTTGCCAGGCAGGCACTTACGCCACCAAGCTATCTCCAAGGCCCTATATTCTTTTTTTTTAAAGAGCAATATATATATATATATATATATATATATATATATATTGCAGAAAAGAAAGCTTCTGTCTGAGCTGATCAAATTCTTAAGTATGTCAACATAGTGAATGACACGGATTAATTTAGCTATGAACCAACAGCCTTTAAACTCTAAACCTCTTATTCAGGTTCAGCTATTGTTTATGTCTTGCATTTTCCTGTTTTGTTTTGTATTGTGTTGTGCTGTCTTGCGTGTCCACTGAAGGTGACGTAATGTATGCAGAGCACATGTGGCAGCCTCTGGTACTCTGTCATAAACATCATCATTTAATGATCAGCTCTTGCAGGGGCCCCGCCTCCCTCTCTGCCCCAGGGCTGAGTTGGGTCACCCAGGGCTGTGTCTGATCAGCAGATCTGGGACACGCAGGACCCACCTGAGCCTCCTGGCTCCTGCACTTCCTGCTGCAGGGTCCTGTTGCACAAGCTTAGCCTTTCTGGCTACAAGGACTTTCCTGAATCATCGCGGAGCCAGGCCTATCTGTGCGCTGCGGTTTGGGAGGGATGGCTGCCCTTGCAGGCTGCTTCTGTAACCAGACTATTTTTCATCACCTGCCTCCTGCTGTTTCTAATGACCTTGAGTTCAATTAGATGCCACCAGGTGCAAAAAATAGATGAGCCAATGCAAAGCCAACTCGGTAGCACAGCACGCAGAAGTCCAGTAGAGGGGTGTGCCCGCCTCAGGACTGGCAGGCCCAGTGACCCCACCCTGCACTTGTCTCTGCACAGCTCTCTTCACCCGTCCTCAGTGTCAGCTGTACTAAGATGGCAGCGGGTGGCCAGCCCGGCTGCAGGTGAGCTCAGAATCAGCGGGAACCTCTTTCCTCCAGCCATGGAGTCCACGTCCTTCCTTGTTCTGCTTTTGATGGTCACTTTCTCACTCCGGACCCAAATCTAGCGGAGCACAAATGCCATTTGTGAACTGGCCTAGGTCCGAGTTTTGAAACTCCAACTGGAGCGTTACCCCTCATTTGCGTCTGCATCATCCCAAGGCTTTCACCCTTGGGGCCAGAGTCTGTTCCTCACACCGCGCTGCCGGCGTCTGCCACTAGGCCCTCTCTCTCCTGGGCTGCCATGACCTCAGTGGACTCTGTCCTGAGTCCTGCCGCAGCCACTACAGGAGCCCAAATGGCAATTGCTGTTTGTATATTTGGCAAAAAAACCTATTTGAGTAGAAATTTTTGTGTTAC
Organism: Tympanoctomys barrerae; assembly: GCA_002564285.1. NCBI lineage: Eukaryota > Metazoa > Chordata > Mammalia > Rodentia > Octodontidae > Tympanoctomys > Tympanoctomys barrerae. The sequence goes on from NDGN011527939.1 coordinate 4,244, forward strand.
CCACAGAAGGCCAAGTGCTTTCTGTAAAATCTGACTTCTGTTTGCCAAATGTTGCAAGAAACTGTTCTTATTCACTGCGTTCTCCTCTTCCTCACGCTCTCTCCATGTGCCCTGGGCCTTGAGATTCAGCAAGTATGTGAAGCACTTCTCTGACACACATCTATGAGAGGCCACGACACTTTCTTCTCTTCGCCTGGTCCAGCGGTTCTCAACTTTGGGTGCTGATTAGTATTGGGTTTTCTTTTAATTTAATGCATTTAATACAAGGCCTCACTATGCAGCTTAGACTCATAGTGATCCTCCTATTTTCAGCCTCCCCAACACTGGGATTACAGGTGTGTGCCATTGCACCCAGACTTGGTGGCCAGCTCAGTGCAGCTGGGGGCAGGGCTGACACAGCATGTGGTGCTGGGAAACGAACCCTGGTCCCTGAGCATGCCTAAGCAGGTGCTTAGTCCACTGAGCTATCTCTCCAGCCCTTGCTGATTAGTATTAACACAAAGCTTTATAAATTCCAGATGCCCATGCTAAACTCAGAAAAATGTAATTACTTAGATCCCGAGCAGTGGATCCCAGGCATTTTTAGGCTTTAGATTTTGTGGGTGAATCCTGCACCAGGTAGGGCTGAGGACCACTGACTGGCATGGACATTCCCTGGCATCCAGGGTACCATGTCATCCACACTGGCCTTAGATAGTCCCAGTGTTAGTGCTGACACAGAAAGAAGATCAGCCAAGAGACATCTGGCCCCGTGATTCTCCACACCAGTGTCCTCACATGGAATCACTGAGAAGCTTTAAAAATCTATGAAGGCCACGCATCACCCAGAGAGACTGTTAGTCTGGGCAGGGCCCAAGCGCAAGATATCTTCACAACTCCTGGGGTGGTTTTAACATGTACCCCAGGTGGAAAAATACTCATCTGTAATGGTGGTTCTCAAAGTGAGAGCCCCCCATTGGAGAACTTGTTAGAAATGCACATTCTAAGCCCCTTCCAGGACTACAGAATCAGAAGCTCCAGGTGGGCAAGCCGCTGTGTTTTAAGTGTGTCCGGTGCACGTGCGAGGCCATGGACTACTGGTGGGCACTGCTGACCCGACCCGTCCTGTGCACAGCTGGACTTGGTGTTCATGACCGTCGTTTGCACTGTCAGTCTAACCAAGTGTGAACACCGCAGTGAGCGCAGAACCCTCGCCCCAGTCCTATTTGCTCTTAGTAGAGTATCTGGCCCATATTAGGCCCCTACAAATGCATCTCTTTAAATCACTGCTGCTGCTATGTGTCCCCAATCTCTATACAAACACCATGTGTGACATCACTACTAGGGCCACTGTGCATAGCACTCCACGTGCCGGTGAGCTTCCACGCACACCTCGCTGCGTGTCTGCATTCCTCGCAGGCTTTCCCGAGGTGTAAACACTCAGGAGCTAGCTCAGATTCTGACCTGGACTTCTAGTCAGCATCCTGCTGTAATAGAACTCAATGCAGAAGCATTTACCTACCAGTAGTACCAGATAGCAAAGGCAATGTGAATTGCAAACCAGAGCTCCTTGAATACCTTGGAGACCTTTCACCACCAACCAGAAGCGGAGGCATATCTCAGGAACACTGGGAAGCACAGGGCTGTGGAATGCTGCTGGGCCACCACCGGGCAGGCCTGAGCTGGCCAATGCCAAGCACTCTGGGTCTTGGTCGGGCCCCCTGGGGAGCACCGAGGTTGGAGCGTGGGCTGGGCACTCACTCACCAAAGAAAGGCCACTTGGAATTCTGCTTCCAGCTTGGGCAGGCCAACCCGACTGTGTGGCTGACACTGTGGGCTATCTACTCTTAGGCCGTCTTGCTGGCCTGCATGTGGATGCTGGTCTACAGCACAGCAAGACTTGCAGGCTGTGGACTAGCCAAGAATTGGTCTCAAGAAATAGCAGGAACTACCTCCCTCTCCCCTTTTCAATTTCAAATAGGAAGATGGAAAGTTTCAGGCAGGACTAGAAAGAATAGGATGTAAGAAAGTGATAGTTTTAAATGCCGAGAGCTTGTAATTTCTAAAAAAGCTCTGGTTGTGAAAAAAAGTGACATGAAAGTACTTTTTAAAATAATTACTTTTCATTCTTTCAAATGACGGCCTGAACAGTGACGGCGATCTAGGATCCTCTCCGAGATCCTGGGCTCAGGCCTCCCTGTGGCCTGGTGCAGGCGGGTAGAGGCTGAAGGCGGCCTTTCTGCCATGTTGGTTGGCGTGTGTGCCACAGGGCAATGTTGGCAACTTCTGTGCAGGAATGAAAACATTTGCTAGGACAAGGGGCGAGGGTTGGGAATATGGCCCGGAAGGTGGGAAGGCGGCTCTACACTAAATTCTTTGTAAAATTAGAATCAAGTCTCATATTGCAATTTTTTGGGGTAAAAAGGAAGAGAGGATTCCAGAAGGAAACTGCTTTTGAGAGGGTTGAGACTGAGCCATAGCTTCATCCAGGGAAAGCGAGATATAAGGAAGAAAGTGGTCCAGTGGCGACAGAAGATCTGGCAAGACACCTGAGACCTGAGAGTGGGTCCCCGTTGAATCCTATGCCATCGGGCACCTGGGCCCACACATAGCACAGCAGTTTGTGCAGGATCCTACAGTAGTTAGACCCTGGCCTGACTACTCACAAGCTGGCCTCACTTCCTGTCCATGCCCACGATAATGCAGAGATGCATTAGAAATCTTTCATCTTCCTTAATCTAAACACCAAGAGCTGTGCTTACTTTTATCCTAAATAAAGAACATTTTCCTTCTTACTTGGGTAGAAGGAAGTTGGTAAATGTTACAGCAATTTCACAAGACAGCAGGAAGTCAGAAACCTGGAATACACCCCCAATTCTTTCCAAGTAGGAATCCTCGATCAGACACTCAAGTGGTATTGCTCCAGATGCTTCCAACTAAGACTGCTGCTAAAGCTGTCCTCTCAGCTGCACCGTGTTTGATTCCCAAACCAAGTGGACATGATGGCTTTCTCTTTATAGCTTGCTGAGAACGTGCGAAGTGCTAAGTGCTTCATAATGATCATCTCATTGAGTCCTTTATAGTCATCCTCTGTAGTGAGATGGTGAAAATTGTGTTCATTAAATTTCCCCCTAGGAAGAGAATTGCATTTATGTAGAAATTATAGCTTAAAGAGTGCTTAGGTTAGGAAGTAAAGCCCTGAGTTCTTCAGAATGAGAGGAGAGAAGAACAGGATCTCTCTGTGTAAAAGAGGAGAAGAAAGGATGAGAGAGAGAGAGAGAGACAGACAGACAGACAGACAGACAGACAGACAGACACAGAGAGACAGAGCTGATCTGACACTCCTAAGACCTTAGAAACATCTTACACAAATCCTCAAATACTTCATGTGAACAGACTTAAGCTTCTCCTTCTGTTTCAAAGCTGTGAAGGGGCTGGCTGGTTCTCATAATCAGAATCTTGTGACAAAGCAGAAAGCATTGGAGGACACATTAAAGCAGCAAAAATGAGCGAGCCTAAAGTGGCAAGACATGCGCTTCGCACATTCAGACATTACAGAGCTTGGAAGTTGTGTTTGGGCCAAACGTCCCAGCCCTGCAAGGGCCCGGGAGGCCCCACAAGAGGAGGAACAAACACTTCCAGAGCAGACATGTACGGCTGCTTTTGGTTACCAGCACGTTTGCACAGGCTTTTGGGGTTTGAATCTCCCTGTCTTAGGAGTCCATATATTCCCGAGTTAGGAGACAGAACACGTGCTCCCGGGTTCTGCCCTTTCCCGCCCGCATCAGGTGCCGGTCAGAGCTGAGTGCGGTGGACCTGAAGGGCTTCCGTCAGATTTGAGATGGCGATGCTATGGAGAAGGACACGCCCTCCACGTCAGCCCTGGAGCGCGAGCGGCCTGAGGAGTGCGAGCTCCGGGGCGGGCGGCCTGGTGGCACAGTGTAGGATCAGGGCTCTGCAGAGCCTCCACGCTTGATGCCTCTATGCACCTCTCTGACAGTTCAAGGAGCTGCCCTGTACGCCCTGTTAGGTTCTCTTCTACTTCCGCTAGTCTGAGTGCGTTGTCAGGAACAGTTAAAACCCTATCTTATTCACCTTCTACATTTTACAGAGAAACAAAGTAAGCTGTCACAACTTCTGTCCTCCACGCTGGGACTGGAGGCCGCATGCTGGCTTGTTCCCAGTGTGCAGCTGTGTGCAAGGAGCAGGTGGAGAAAACAAACAGGAAAGGGTGGGCTGAGCTGTTCTGCAGAGACAAAGCCAAGGGCCTTGGCTTCAGCCCAGATGTGCCCGGCAGCATCAGCCCTGTGCGACAGGGCCGCCTCACCTGCCCAGGGACCTTGTCCTCCCAGTGGCTCGGACACAAGTTAAACGCCACAGCGAGGACCCACAGCAGGCTGGTCCCCAGCGAAGAGATGCGGTGGGTGAGGCTGAGTCTGGTCGGCTCTCCCAGGTGAGACCACTAGGTGACAACCTAATTGCTTTTCTTTAATTTTCAACTATGGAGCATTTCAAGTAAAAAGAACTGTAAAATAAATGTCCATGTGTCCACTGGCAAGGGCCATAAAATGTTTTTGCCTACATCCTCAACCTAGGATTACTTTGAAATGAACCCCAGATTTAATAACCCTAGGTGTAGAAATTTTACTTATTCACATTTTGACACATGTGTTTGAGACATAGAATTAGCAACATCATCATAACAAACAACTTAAAGTTAATGATAATGTTTGATAATGCTCAGTACTCTGCCTGTGGGACAATTTCCCTATTTGTCACCTACTTATTTTCAAGGCTAGGTTGGGCCATATCCTAATAAGCAGCTCTACTACAGTCGCTTGACGGCAGAGTTTCACCACATGTCCTGGGCTTCTCTTGCTCTGCAGTGTCCCTCTACCTCTCCATTTTCCCTAGAAGTCAACTGTTGAAAAATGACACAACAGGCTTCTGTGCCTGGTGCCGTTCTCTGCGGTCTGGTGCACCATCCCTGTGCTGCCTGCAGGAGCGTTTCCCAGGGTTCTGTTCTTCCCTGTAAGCCAGCAATTACGTCCGGAAGCTCGCTCGGAGGCTTGCTGAGGCAGCTGTTGCATGAGGTTTTCACAAGGGGTCCTATTGTGTCCTTCTGTCTCTGAGATGTCAGCAGCCACAGGTGAACAATGTGTGGGCATGACTTCTCAGTGACAGCAAAGGCTCCTAACAGAGGGGACACTGTTCTCAGGGGACCAAGAACCATAATCTTTCTATATATAAGTCACAGATATGCATTTCTTATCAGTACAGTTTGCAGTACCTAAAGATGACATTTACTGTGAAGAGTTGTACATTTGCATAGCGCATCTTAATTCTCTTCTGCTTTCTATCCCCCGTCACTGCCTTCCCTCCCTGCTCCTTCCACCTGTTCATCCCCTCTGGTTTATAAGTGCTTTCTTTTCAATGTTTTCCCCTTTACTTCTTTTTTTATTTTATTCCTTTTCCCTTTACTCCACCTCCACCGGCTCCCTCTCTTATTCCCTCATCAAATTAGAAAGATCCGTGGTCCCTGAGCATGTCTGAGCAGGTACTTTAGATCGCTGAGCTATCTCACTGGCTATGAGAGAAGCCATGCAGTGTTTAAGCTTGTGTGTCTATGTGACATATCTAGACTACTATAATTACATGTTATATACTATATCCTATGTTAGATAAGTGTATTCTATAAGATTACATATAGTATGGTATACAACATAGTTATTACATAATAGGCATGCAGTATGTCTGGGGTCCTAAAATTTCACAGGGTGTGTAATTAGAACTCCAATGTCTCAAAAGCTAAGCAACCCAATTCTGGGAGTATGACTTCATCAGAAGTGGCTGTGCCTCTTCAGCTCTGTGAGTGGCAGCAGGCAGGGCAATCGTGGAGCTCTGTGCTGGAATGAAATACAAATTACACCGTGGTGCATGTAAGTCATGTTCCCGACAAGATGTGTGCTGTTCTTTGAATGTTAAATGTCCCCTCAGGCCCGTGTGTTGTAGGCTTGGTGCCCAAGGTGGCACTGTTGGTAGGTGCTGGAACCTTGACCATGTGGGGCCTGCTGGGAGGAGGTTAGGCCACTGGAGTGTGACCTGGACTGACACGTGGGGGTCCTGACTCCTTCTTTTTTCTCTTTTCTTCTTGGTCACGAGGTGTGCAGCGAGCTCTGCCAGGCGCTAGCCACCATAACCATCCAGTACCCCCCCCCAAGAAGCCCAAAGCTATAGGCCATGGTTTGAGGACTTCAACCTCCAAACTTGTGACCCAGAATAAGCATTTTTTAAAGTTAGTTATTTTGACTACTTTATTATAGAATGGGAAGCTGACTGATGCAATGTTTGTGCACGTGGTAAGTAGCCAGGAGAGGTCAGCCAACCTCATAAATGACAGTAATTAGTAATTAGATGTTTTTATGCCACCCAGGATGAGCATTAGTTTGGGATCTATTGATCTCACCATGTGGGAGCGTCAGAGGTCTGGGAGGACACTAGGGTTCCCCATCTCTCTTCCCTGAACCCCTGCACCCAGCACATTCACAGCTATCTGAAGACAAGTGCTGACTCCTTCATGGACCAGGGGTGCCCTGTGTCCTTTGCTTACTATCTGCAGGGCTCAGGGCTGAGGGTTCCAGTCCTCACTCTGCCGATCTCTTCCCATTAGAGAAGGCTTTGTGGCCCAGAGCTGTTCATTCCCTTCGCTGCTCTGGACAAGTCCACCTTGGCCATTTGGGGGTGATGTTCAGCAGGTACAGTGTTGGACAGGGCTACTGACGCAGGGCCAAAGTCACCTGGCCACAGGGCCGGAGTGGGGCAGAAGGAAGGTTCTGGAGGACGACATCTTAGGTAGGTGGAGTTGGGTCAGAAAAATGAGCCTGGACGTTTAGCAATCTTGGTGGAAGCGCAGTTCCAGTGGTGCCGCAAGCTCAGTGATTCAGAGGGCCCTTGGGTCTTTGCTAGCCGGGCTTTGACCTTCAGGATGTGCCACAAGTCAGGCAAGAGCGTCATGGCTGCCCCAGTGTGCAGGCAGTGAAGTGGGCCTCAGAGGCCACACAATCAATGATATAGACCGCGCAGCCAAGCATATCTATATAGTAAAAGCAGCTCCATTTTACAGAGAAGAAAACTGATACTCGAATACTTGGAATGACCAAACAGGAAGTTGGGACTAAGCCTCTTCCTTGTGGCTCCCGGCGCCTGCTTGTGCAGGACAGCCGCAGGCTTCTGCCTGCCCCCCAGCTGGGTTGAGCTCAGCTCTCCCTTCTAAGCTGCTGCTTACGCACTGCACTCATCTGCTCCTCTTACAGGAGGCCGCAAACATCCCTTTCCAGGTCAGTCTCGGATCCGACTCAGAGGGAAGAGACAAGGAAGGGCTGGGCTTAGGGCAACGAGACTGCAGCACAGCAGGAGACCGCAGGAGCCTCCCAGGGCACCAGGCCTGCGTGCCTGAGCTTTCCCCTTGCCTCCCCTTTATCCCTTATAGCCCCTCCCACTATTCCTGCCCTGTTCCTCCCCCATCCCTTGTCCTCCTCTCTAGCCCACCCGTCATGCTTTGCCCCCATACCCTGAGGTTAATTATGATGGTGTATGAGACGGGGGTGTGCACTGAACTCCACCAGCTTTATTTTTGCTGCCCCTAGTAAAGCAGACAACAATCACAAGCAAATCATGTTGCCTGAAGGATGTACCACAAGGCTGTGCTTCTGGGTTGCTGTTTCTCCACTTTGATGCTGGGGAACTCTCTGCAGGGATGGCTTTTGGCCATCCCTGGTGTGGGATGGAATCATTTGCCAGTGAAGGGCAACAGGGGTCTGAGCTACTTGCCATGTGGGTGAGGCATCCCCTGCTGGTGTTCATCTAGGTTCTAAGTTGGCTCAGTGATAAAAATGTCCAAAGTGTGAGACCTGTCCTGGCAGTTGCTGCTTGTTCCAGTTCTGGCTGGAGGATGCTGTGCTTCAGGGTTGCTGTTTCTCCGCTTTGATGCTGGGGAACTCTCTGCAGAACTTGGGCTATGCTGTTTCTGGTAATCAAATCAAAGGCTGGTGAAGGGGGCAAATGGCCAGATGTCAGATGGTCCTGCCATGTGTCCTCATCAAAAGGCGGTGTCAGACACGGGGCGGGTTGGGACTAAGAGCTCCTTGCTCATGGTAGAAAGATGGAGCCTCCTCCTCTTCCCCAGGCTCCTTTCTGGGCACCGGAGTACTGCAGACAGGGCGGTGCCTTACATCCTGGAAGATCCTACGTCACAGGGGGAGGTACTTTAGGCATGTGCTGTTAAGTAGGACACCCAACTCTGTTTCCTTCAAGGGTCTTTTCCCAGTGAGTCGAGCAGCTGGCCTTGCCCTGTTTAAGCCATATACCGAATTGCTGAACACCAGGTCCTGCAGGTGGCTGATCTGGGTTCAGATCTGGACTCTTAACTCTTAACACTTAAGCTGTGTGGCTTACACAACTTATTTCCCTGTTCTGTGGCACGTTTTTCTCACTTATAAATTGAGCATCTTGCTTCTCCCCAAACAGGCCTATTGTAAGGCTTGAATGAGGCCAGGTGTGCAAAGAGCTCAGCCCAATACTCAACATACAGTAGAGGCGTAAGACATGATGATCTCAATGGCTTCATTATGTAATAGAACCTGTTCCCTGCTGATTTGAAGTGGGGGCCAGAGTTTTAAAGAAATGTCCATTTGATGAGTGGGCTCACCGAATGGAGAGAACTGTCTTTCTCGAAAGATGTGAAATAAGAAACCTTGAAAATGGCACCGAATCATCAGGTGACAGTGACTCCTTCCACTGGGGGTACAGTTTTGGGGGCACCGCAGAATGGTGACCATGAACGGGTCCAGCCCTCCTCACCCGGGCAGCGCTGGTGACCCATCCCTATGCCTCCTTGTGACCTCAACACTGTCCTGAAGTTCTTTCTTAGTCCCACAGACCGGGCCCTTGTGAGTGCCGAGCTATCTGCCGGCTTGAATCCTAGTGGTGTGCGACCTGCTCGTTCTTTTATTCTTTTAAGTAACAAGATGTTATGAAGAGCAGCTTTTCATAGTCCTGGAATCTGAAACACGTGGCAACATCACGGGGCTGTAGAAATAAATAAAGTGACTCATTTACTTTTTGATAAATGTGCGTATTTCGTAATTGTACAACTTATCTGTCAGAGACAGCTACTTACCTGTATCTGCTTTATATTATTCACCTAATGGCAGCCTCAAAGCCTTTCACCAACTGCCTTTAACCCAGTTTTCAGAAGAGATACATTACTTATAAATGACGAGAACTTATTGATTTTTGATGACAATCTAAGGCTTGCTGGCCATGTTGTTTAATAGCATTTATTTAGCTTTTGGGGTTGTTCATTTTTAAATTAAACCAAGGAGTTCAACTGTTTTCCAGTTACAAGGAACTTAGACTGTTTTCAGCATGTTAGTATTTATTAAAATATAGTTGGTAGAGTAACCAGGATCCAATATGGACTATACAGACTGCTGGGAATTTTAAAGATGTGGAAGGCCATACGTGGGATCTGATAGACTCATGACCCACATTAAACTTCTTGCAGGAAAAGCTTGGTCATATTCAAGAAAAATTGGTCTGGCTATTTTGGTTTAGCCAGACCAATGATGATGCCCTCAAAGACTAACGGGCTCACCTCTTGGCAGCTCACTGAATCGTAGGGGTGCTATAGCTAACTTGCTATTGGGGGTGCTGGTTATGGGTTGGCCACTGGGGGATTACATGGGTGAGTTTACTCCTGTCCCTGCCTCCTTCCTTCTCTCTTTGCCTCCTGCCTGCCACAGGTTGGGCACCTCTTCCTGTGCTGCACCCTGCTACTTCTGCCCTGGGAATAGCCAGCCACAGGCTGAAATGTGCCTATGTAAACTTCTTCCCTTAGGGCTGTGGGTGTTGCAGTAGTTTTGCTTTGTTTTTGTATCAGCAATGAGGAAAGTGACTAAGGCAGAGTTTTGCACAAGACAGTTGGGGTCGATGCTGTAGTGCCATCTGACCGTGTGGCTCAGTGTGTTTGGAAATGCTTTTCAGGTATTTGCAAAGGTTTGGTGAGTCAGCATGAGAAGCGTGAGAAGGCTGTAAACCAAGCTTCACCAGAGATTCTTTTGGAACTCAAAAGACCAGAACACTGCTACACATGCAAACAATAAAGGCCAGGATCAGAGCAATTCAGCTAGAAACAGGACTCCACGGAAACTGGCCTAGAGACCGTACATGTTGTGCTGTGGCCAAAATTTTGTCTACGTGTTGTTCATGTTCTGAAACTCTGTGGGAGATTGACATTAGGGTGGTGGGCTAATTGATGGGGCAAAGGGAATTTCAAAGCAGCCTAATATTTGGGCTGTAGCATGGACACCAAAACCTGCCTTTAGGAGCATTACTAAGAATTACTTAAGAGCAAGGTAATCAGAGACAAAGAGTAGTTATAGGCAAAAGATGCAAAAAGTTTACCAAGAAAGAATCTGCAAAATTGGGGCTGTGGTGACCATGAATGCTGAAAATATTAGTATTAGAAAGAAGAATTCAAGTAATTTCCATTAGCAGAACATGACACATGCCTTGGGACATCTCAGGAATTAGCGAGACATCATCCTTTAGAGGCTTAAGGATGCAGAATTATAAAGCTTTATGTTTCCAGGACCTCTGCTCAAAAAGGACTAAACAGGAAATTGGCTCCCCAGGACTTATTTCACTGTGCTCAGCCATTGAGGCACACAGAGGCCTCTGAAGTCATGATGCAAGGGAGCCCAGGAACTGCTCAAGCCGGCACTGACATTGGACTTGTCTGCATGGTGTTGGTTCTATGGGTATGAAAATGCATCGGTTGTGGGACTGTGGACTCTTTCATGCAGATTTCAGCAGGAAGCCTGGGAGGCAGGGGAAGGGACCTGTGAGACAGCAGTGCACGGGGCTGTAAGAACAAAGCCACAAGCACGGTGCAGACCGTCAGCACTTTGAGACATCAGGAACAGGCGGTGTGTGCCAAGGAAAGCCACATGGTGAGTGGAGCCACCCTAGTGGAGGGGCCACGAGGGCTGCAGCTGGCAAGGCCCACTCTGGTTATGTTGGTGTCTCGTCTGTCTTTTATGGGCGGTGACGTTTGCTGCATGAAGTTAGGGGTTTCAGCATTTGAGATAAACTTTTACATTTATTATATCTTTGTATAGAATTGTTCCTTCAGTGGAATGTAATTATCATCTCTGTTTCTTTTGATCAGCTTTGCCTTGAAGTCTGCTGTATCTGAAAATAAGATAATTGCTGCTTTTTGCTTTCAAGCTCCCGCTGCACGGGACAGCACTTTCCATCCTTGAACGTTCAGCGTTTGTGCTTTCTTTCGGCTGAGGTGTCTCTCACAGGTCGGATGTGGTTAAATTATTTTTTTCCAACCCGCCAAAGTGTTTCTTGTGACTGGAGAGTTGAGGCCATTTACATCGAGGGTTATTCTTACATCATTGCATTATTTTTCCAATGTTGGTTTCTTTATTTTTTCCCCCCTTTTTGTTTAGCTACTCTCCCAGCTAGATGCCTGCTTTCTCTCGGGTTCTCTGGTCACCTAGTCTCAGGCGTAGGTCGGCGTAACGGAGCCCCTCGGAAGCTGTGCCCCTTCCCCTGCCAGCCTTCTCCACGGTCCTCGGTCTCTGCTTGAGGCTCCCGCGTCCTAGCTGGTCACGGCCCCAGCCTGCTACGCTGTCAGACCTGGGCCTCCTTCCTCCCCTCCCACAGTGGGCTCCTATTCCTCTTTCAAGAACAGTCACGTCGTAGCGCCTCTCTGAAGACTCCTGAGCACAGCGCTTTCCTTCCTGCCAGCTCAAAGTGCGCTCACGCACATGGCGCCTGACGGGACAGCCAGAGAGTCGAAGCCCAGAGACTGCCAGCATGGGTTAAAGCACGCAGCATTCAGTGAGCATGGAGACACGAGCACTGTGCCACAGCAGGGCATTTGTTATATCGATGGTAGGACGACAAAGTACGTGGATCCTCCAGCTAAATAATACTATGTTGGAATTGAAATAGCGCTTCCCTAAATGTTTTCATTGAAAAAATTCAGACTGGTATTGTGTAATTCTCAAACTTTAAAAACAATAATGTGCATATTATTTTTATTCCACCTAAAAAGTAAGGGGAATTTTAGCCCACTGGTGGAGTCGGCAGGAACTGGTGACCACCCTTGCATTCCATAGAGACACTGTGCCAAGCGATGGAACCAAAGCCCCTGAGCTGAATAGAAGACGCTGCTGCTGCTTTTAGCAAATGTCTTGAGAAAGCAACTATAGCAAGCACTAGAGTTTGGCTCCCAACTGCTGTTCTCCCTCTCAGTTTGTTAATAGAATCTCAGCTTTCAAGAAGAGGGGCTGGCAAGGTGCCAGCGCATCAGTTCTAATTTATCTAAGTTAATTATGGCAATTGCTGAGTGCCAGCATTTGTTCTAAGCTTGGAGATGTGAATCACTTTGATCCAACAAAATGTGCCCATCGGTGAGCTATAACAGGTGAGGAAGAGGTTTCGGATAACAATTTTCCCTTCGTGGTTAAAAGAAAGAAAGCAAGGTGCTCAGACCTGCGGCATTATTGTGCGAAGCTGCTTTGCTTATAGCTCTTATAAGACTGTGTGATCAAGTGGAGGGAAATCCTCCCACATGCTGAGGTGGCAAGACAGAACGACTGAACCCGAGTCCCTGTTGTCACGACAGGGCCGTGAACTAAACCCGAGACCACTTTCGCTCAGACCTCTTGTGAATACACAACATGTTTTCTTGTGTTTTAGGCCCCTGATGGATGAGCTCCCTTGTGCTTGTAACCAGATGCGTTTTAACTGAATCAATTCCTAGAGTCGCTTGGGAGGCCAGGTGTGAGTGAGAGATTGTCTGAGAAAAAAATACTTAAGCACTTTTGTGATCTCAGGTCTGTCTTGCTGAACTGAGTCTAGAAATAAAGGAAGTGTCCCTGCAGATACTTAGAAGGATATAGACTCACTGAAAGCAATCCCAGAGGTGGGGTGGAATGTGACTCTGTGGGATCAGGCCAGGGAGCGTGGAGGGGTGGGACATAGGGGGTTAAGAGCCGTGTGGCTCTGTAGGAATTTTGCCTACCATGGATTGGAAAGGGCTCAGTGATGGAAGGGTTCTTTTTTTAAAAAATATTTTTATTGAGAAACAAATAGCAAGGAGACAGTTTTATTGTACAAGATGCAGACCTGATATCCTGTCTCAAACACTATTAGAACAAACCTCTCTATTCATTGAATTAAGAGAATGGAGCTATATATCTATCCTATGCTGAGTATACAGATACAAAACGGTCACTCATATGTATCCCCCTTTTTTGGTTAGGTTTGTCAGAGAAGGGCATTCCACTGTCATTTAAATACTGTACGTGCATGAAGGAAGGGTTCTTTTCCACTCTCAGTGAGTCCTCATTCACAGTCCCTCTATCAGACCTCTGATGTAAACAAGACATGTGACTTGAGACTGCAGCTCCTTGCAGGGAAGGATGAGGACCGCATGTGGGAGTGGGTCCGAGGGACAGACACTGCTGTGGTGGTGCGGTCCTTGCCAGAGGAACTGGGTGAAAGACTGAAGGTGCAGCACAATGCGACACAATTACTAGAAGCTCAGCTTTTCCAGGGAGAATTCCTCCAAGGAGACTAGGCCAAATGGTGTTGGACAGGTGAGAATCTGCAGCCTCTGTATACCCTGGGGATGGTGAGGGTGGGTAATCCTAGTTGGGCAATGTCGCTCTAACCTCTTGGGTCTGGGATTTGTCTATTGGAAGTCCTACTTCTGCCAAGGAGAAGGTTTCTGAGGGGCTGGCGTTGATGCTCCACGTACTGTGCTCGGCTTGCTAGGAGAAGCTTTCCTACTCCAGCCCTTCTGTCTCACCTCGACTGGGCATCGGGAGCCACAGTCTCCTGCACCTCATCCAGCCCAGGCCCTGTGCTGCTGTGTTTCTGTGTCATTTCTAAAACACGGCCAGCCTGGGGCCGGAGAAATAGCTCAGTAGAATAAGTGCTTGCCTGGCAAGCGCAAGGGCCTGAGTTCAATCCCTGGCTCTGCAAAACAAACAAACAAACAACAACAACAACAACAACAACAACAAAAACCATGGCCAGCCTACCTGGCAAGTGCACCAGCTTCAGGACCCCCAGCAGTGTGTTGAGGTTTAGTTGGCACTTAATGAATGCTAGAGGGATGAGAGAGGACTGGGTAATTTTAATACCTCCTGCAAAAATAGAATATGAGCGAGCAAGGCAGGCTGTTAAAATACTGAACACACTGGTTCCTTGGTTGGAGACGTGGATTAGCGCTTCTGAGCGTGCTTCACAACGTGACAGCTGCATTATTGGACTGTGGTCTTGAGTTCGATAACAGAGATGCATTTTCACTTCCCTTCAGGCCGCCCATCCTGGGGAAGCTGCTGGATCCGTTTTTGCTTTTCACATTTCTCAAGAAAGGCATGACAACTCGGAATTCTGTCATTCAATCATTTTAGCAGCTAAAGCAGTAGCTGCAGCCCCATGATCCATGTGCCACAGCGGGCTGTGTGTATCACTGAAAGCTAAAAGGTCTGCCATCACTGAGCTAAGGGTTAGTACCATGTATAAAGTAAAACGAAACACACACACACACACACACACACACACACAACCCCTCATCACCTTTGCTTTTCAGGTTCTGCAGGATCTGCATATATTGCTAGGAAATGTGGGTGTGCATTCTTCACCTCCAATAGGAAAAGACCTCTTGCTCTGGCTAAGGGCGATCAGTCCCACTGTCCTACCATGCAGGCAGTCAGCTGGCGTTTAGAAAGGGGATGTAAGCTCTGAGAGGATGACAGAGCTCCCCAGAGAGCTCTTGTCTCTTCCTTCCTCTAAAGCAGTGATTTCCCACGATTTCCTCCCACCGTGGATTGCAGGTACGGGACGGGAATGCCAGCTGAAGGAGCCCGCAGGGACACCTCCCTGCATGTATGTTGATGGAGGAAATAAAAAGACATGGACTGAAACGCTCACCTCCCTGTCTCATAAGAGATGAGGTTTCTCCAACAAGCACTGAATTGATTTTTTCTGCCAGGAGATAAGATAAACATGCTGTGTCTGGTCACTGCTTCCTGACACAATCTTCGAGACCGACCGCAGCTGACATATGCCAGCAGGGAGAGAAACCTGAGGACAGATTCAGGGTGTGCCATCACGTCCGGGGGCTCACCAGCTGCAGGCACGGGAAGGCGCCTGGCGGCCCATCGAGCGATCTGCCCTGCAAGCTCACTTGACAGCTGGTGCACAGAGGCATGTGACTCTTTCCAATGTGTTTGTAACCTTGGGCTGAAAAAAATCAAAGAAATGTCACTTTTGTTTCATGCTCTTGCAGACTAACTTGTTATGAATTCAGTGTGAGGAGAGGCGAGGTGGTCACAGGAAGGGACCAGGGGTGGAGCAGATCTATGGAGCTTCTATTCACTGGACTCTCAGTGAGACTACATGGACCAGAGTCCCTGGCCACAACTTGCCACTGGATCTCCTGCATTTCTCTGTGCTGAGTCATCTACACAGAACCATCCGGAATAGACACCTCCTTTGTAGGAGGGACTGTTGCTCCTGCTCCCAGCCCTCACAAATTTCTGAAGTGCTCCTGAGCCCTTCTATGTGATGCTCAGGGTGGGTGGGCAGGCCAAGAGCGATGCCTCCTTTCAGATAAGCTCTCAGTGGATTACAAGACTGAGCGCATGGCCTCATGGGGGGAGCAATCCACGATTAAAGATGGCGGGAGACCGAAGCAGGGTGTTGCTATCCACTTCTGCGAGCTAAGTGTGGCTTGCGTTTGAAATGTAACCCCTCTATTTGTATACACAGACTCCTCAGCTTACAGTGGGGTGATGTTCCAGTAAAGGCGCTATAAGCTGGATGTGGCGCAAGCAGGTCTGTAAGTAACAACCTCGTGAGCATCAGAGCGTGGCCTTCTTACCTTACTTATGCTCAGAACGCTTACGTTAGCGATGGATGAGTGAAGCTGTCTAACACAAAGCTTGTCTTATTAAACCGGTGAAATATCTTGTATAGTTATTAAATATTGGATTGAAAATGAGAAACCAGAATGGTTGAATAGATACACTTCCCAACCATCATGCAGTTGAAAATTTGGTTTATTGAGCTATTACGTGTTGAAGACCACATGCACCCATCCTTTTGCTAAGCAATGTGTATGAGCTGAAATTCACCAGCAGGACAGCGCAGGTGCAGGGACGGAAGGACCGAGAGGGGAATAAGCGCAGCTAAGACAAACCTGGGCGTGGACATGGGCTGCTGAGTCACGCCAGCCCTGCCTGAACTCGCATGTCTGGAGTTCTCCACCCGGGGTGATGTCTTCCTTCCTGTTTTTTTGTCACCTTAAACTGGCTATTCTTGTTCTTCCAACCCAGCACACCCTTCTGACTCCCTGGCAGCTCGTTCCAGGTATGCAAAGTGTCCAGATGCCCTGCCTTTGCCCTGGCTTGTGACGAACAATGATAAGTTCTGTTTTCATGTGTTTTCTCTAATATCCTAGCAACACCACAGCAGACATGAACCTTATTGCTGTGTGATGTTTTCCAACCAAGAAGTTTCTACGAGCTCATTTTTCTGACCTTGAGTGGGACTTGAAGGTCAAGCGTGAGACATCTCTTCTTAAGTGTGGGGCCACCAAAGCAGGGACGGGGGGGGGATCAGCAAAGCCACTCGGCACCTCTTCATCCTTGCTTCCCATCACCCGCTTTCCCACATCTCAGCTCCTTGTCCTGTGAAGAGTCCTCCCAGAAACACCCTTAGTTAAAAGAAGGATAGCAGGAGAAATCAAAACCACAAATAATACCTGTGTGGATGGATGGCTGCCGCTGTGGTCAGAGTGTTTATGCCTCCTAAAATCCCTATGTGGGAATTCTGGCTCTTAAAGCGAGAGTGAGCCGGCTTGAGGTGAGTAATGACCTTTTAAGAGAGGCCTCCAAGAGAAACCTCACCCCAAAATAGATGTCAGTGAGTATACGGGAGGAGGTGGAGGGAGGCATGAAAGAGAAGCCCATTAGGGCCCCTTCCGACCCCCACTGCAGGGTTTCAAGCCTGAGGCAGAAATCAGGTAGCAGAAGCAGGACATACTGAATTAGATGAGAGCCTGGCATTTTGATAGAATAATGGACTAGACTTATTATCCAGAGTTGTGCCTTGAAAGGGTGTGGGGTCTTGGCTTTTGACCAAAGGCGAGAAAGAACTGCTGGTATGTGGTGGCCAAAATGTAAAGAGTGGAAGTGTGCTTGTTCCCCACCCAGCGCGTCCACTGTTCATGCCCACACCTCGAGTGACCGAGCGTGGGCGCCCACCAGGAGAGCTGTGGGAAGTAAAGAAGAAAAGACGATTTACCAACATGGGAAGAAACCTGTTGAAGATTGGTTAAGCAGGGAGATGACAGTCGGGAGCTTCCGGAGCCGTGCTGGAGTACCAAAGCCTGCCCTGTAGCAACAGACGACTGGAGGAGTGATGTCTCATCACCCTTCCGCAGATTTGTACATGACCAGTAGAGAAGATAGGGATCCAGAGGCTGCCAGGAGAGGTCTTCACTCCCTGTAGGGCTTTAGGCAGTTCTGCTCCGTGAGCAGCAATCTCCTTCTAACTTTCGTCTTCAGTGCTGGGATTGAACACAGGCTCCTCACACCTGCTACCGCTCAGCTACACCCTTAACCTACATTCTGCTTTTAAAACACTTTTCCAGGTGAACCATGTAGGCTTCCTTTGTCAAATGCGCGTGGATCCATTTTATCGTCTTGCTGATTTCCTCACAGATGAGTTGAATAAGATCTTTGACACTTGCTCGTTTATATTTGCATGAAAATCACTTTTTTAAACTTTGCGCACTTAAAATAGCACACTGGGATGTGTGCGCCCAGTACCACTGCTGCGATAGAGTGCTCTCCCCCAAACTCGTGTTGCGAGCTCAGCGTCGTGGTAACAATGTTAGGAAAGGGTGATGCTTTGGGGTGGGGGTGATGCTTTGATGGGGAGGTGAGGGCACAGAGGCTTTGCCTCCTGGGTGGATTGTACCTCGTCCTGGGAGAGGGTTCGTTACAAGGGGGAGTTTGGCCCCCTTTCTCTCTTGCCGCACGGTGTCTTCTGGCGTGTCGTAGTGCAGCAAGGACTTCCCCATAGATGTGGCCTGGTGAACTCAAGCACCCCTTCCTCCAGGCCCTGAACCAAAAATCTTCTCTTGTTAATTCACGTGGCCTGCGGACTTCTGACAGAGCAGCAGAAAACAGACCAAGACCGCTGCTCTGCAGCCCTCTCCCATGCTGTTTCCTTTCACAATTTCCAATTAAACGCTCTTGCTTAAGAAAATGGGACCACATTTCCCCTTCGGTCTCCCCACTGCGTGGTCACAGTCACAAGCCCTCTCTCCGGCCCGCTTCTGTCTGCAGGAGGAACTGACTGAGCCCCTTGATCCCTACCTGAGTCCCTTGGTCCTCGCTCCTGCAACCCCCACCCCGGGTAATGCCAGTGCGCACCTCTGATTGGTGCGGCCCGAATTCAGCCCCTTGGAAGAGAACCTGCAGGAGGTAGTTAATACATGGATTTGAGGATCAGATAAGTGCATGTTGAAATATCGATTTTGCCACTCACCGAGCTTTCATGGTGAAAATCTTGGGCAAATTGCTTAATTTCTCTGGCGTTCAATTTCCTTTCCTATAAAACAGAGTCCAAAGCCTGTCTCCGGAGGGTGCAGTGAAAATGCTGCGAGCTGTCTGCTTCCTTTTATCTTTTCCTTTCTCCTCCCTGACTTGCTCTTTTCTTCCCTCACTCCCTGCTTTGGTTTGGATTTCAAATGCCCACCCCCAGTTCTCACTTGCGTGGAAGGTGACTGGCGCGATCCTCATCGTTGAACCAGCCATGATGAACTCAAGCTCAGTGTGCTGCTGGAAGGTGGGGCCTGGCGGGCGGAAGCTCACGCTGGGGACGACCCGGAAGGGTGTCTCCTTGTCCCTGGCACTGCTCTTCTCTCTCTGCTCCCTGGCTGCCATGGAGCAAGCAGGCTTCTCCCACCTGGCCCCTCTGCCACCCTATTCTGCCATGGTGCCAGCTAATTGTGGTCTGAAAGTGTGAGCTCATTGAGTGCCTCCTCCTTTACATTGTGGGCCTCAGGTATAGTGTCCCAGCAGTGGACAATGACTGTGACACTCTCTCTTCCCTTCTTCTCTCCTTTCTCTAGTCACAGATCATGCTAGGCATGGGAAAATCCCGAGCATGGGAGGTGGCTGTCATCCCTAGTGTGGACCAGCTTGCTGTGGGCTGTGAGTCACAAGCAAAAGCATCTGTATGTGTTGTGACAAGGGAGGGAATGGGCCCAGCAAGCTGGAATCCAGGAGTAGCCATTGCTCCAAGTGCATATAGTGGCTACGGAAAGCTTTGTTTGCTTGGAAAAAAGGAGAAAAGGTATTTTGCAGGGGAGAGCTAAGGAAACACCAGGTGTGGTGAGTGGGTCAGGTGGGAAAATAGAGACCCCAGCTAAGACTGTCGCCTCATCCAGATCCTGGTACCCGCTGGCTCTCCACAAAGGAAAGAGGTACAGGCAGCCGGAGAAGGCGCCATTCAGGGTGGGCTGGTGAGCCTGAGCATGGGCAGTCCACGTCCAGGCAGGGCTGGCAGCTTGGAGCACACAGTGGCCGTGAGGGCATTGCCCTGTCCTCGGCCCTGAGCACCCGTTCTTCCCCCGTGTGGTTTGAACTAATGGAGAGTCACCTCTGAGGATATGTCCTGTGGTGAGACATCAGCTCTTGATGGGACAGGATTGCTCTGAAGGCTCAATAGCCATGCCAGGGGCATGTGTCACATGCGTGTGGCCTGTGGGCAGTGGGACTAACCTTGGAGCAGAGGGCGTGGGGGTCCTGGCTCTGTTCCTGAGCCCATCTGGGAAAGCTGGGCCAGCTGGGAGCCATCAGGCCCTACAGCTGGGTAGGGAAAGTGGGAGCCAGCCCAGTGTGCACAAAGGGACTTCGTTTCCACCACTGGCTTCTGGGGCCTGAGGACGTCGCATTGCACTAGCCTCGTGTTATGCTGAGCAGCTATTTTCATAGAAATAGTACATTTTCAGGAAGAGCAGGATGGAATATTTGTGCAATTTGTGTACTCTTCCAAAGGAAATTTGTTGTGAGTGCAGGGTAGGTTCCCTGTAGACTCCCGGGAGCTTTCAAGAGTCAGGTCCTGGTCCCTGCAAGTGCCTGAATTCAGTGCCAACCCAAGACAAGCAGAGGTCATCTAGCTCCCGCCCTGGACAACAGCAGGCCCGCCTTCGCCAGACACTCCCCTTCCTAATGCCGCTTTGCCCAGCATGCCATGCGAATTAGCATTTACTGCACATGTGTGCACGCACACGCACACACATACACACACGCACACACACTGCTCAACAGCAAGGGTGAGCTACACACAGATCAGCAGCGCAGATGATGAGACAGGAAGAAGGAAGCAGGGAGATGCAGCATCTTCTAGGATAATCAGTCGTGGTGACAGTCTTTTGATTCCACAGCCCATGGTGAAGATAAGGGTCTTGTGTTAAGGTCATGTTCCCTTCTTGTATATCTCTGCATTCCTTGATTCCTATGAGACCTTCTTAAAGTTTTCCAACAGCTCCATCAGACTTAACGAATGCTTCTCAGTAATGTTTATGCAAATGCCCCACTATGTCTGGTCATGTGCTCTTTCCCTTTACTTGTTTCCTTATTGCATTTTTTTTTTTTTTTTTTTTGTACTGGGAATCAGACTCAGGACCTCACGCGTGCCAGGCGAGCACTCTGCTGCTGAGCTATCTCCCGGCCCCTTTATTGCTTTATTCAGCTGGCCTTTATGCCGGGTGCAGCAGTCTGGCCTCTCGAGACTGTGGAAAGTGTTGTGGGAGCTTCCTTTTGAGTACTAAGAAGAGAACTGACTTCTCCTGGACATTGGCTGCTCTGGAGGCTCGGGCTCGGGCTGCCCTCATGGGCAATGGCCCGTGCAGCTACACAGGGCTCTGCTCCTAGAAGCTGCTGGCTTCTGCTTGATGCTCTCCTGCTGCTGTCCTGAAATCTTCATAGCTTTGCCTTTATCATTCAGTTTTGCAAGCCCGATAGGACATTATTTCATACCTCTGAACAAAGCACATGCCCAGTTCTTCACCAGCTCACTTGGATACAGAGTTCTGGATGCCCCAGGAGCACAGAACTCTGGCAGGCCGTGCTGCACAGGCATCCAGGAGCCTGGAAGTGTGTGTAAGATGGGCATGTGCTGTAGTCATGGCTAAGAGCTGAGACTCCAGTGGCCACAAGCACCAGCTCCCTTTGAACTGGGCTCATTCTGAGGGTAGAAGCGACGGCAAGAACAATCCAGGGGCGCAGCCTCGCCCTTGCTTTTGTATTTTGTCCCTGCATTCACCAACCACCCATGCAGAGAAGAACGAGCTAGGAGGACAGAGAAAGGCAGGCCCACCTTTCCCACCAGCATAACAAAGCAGAGTGCTGTAGAGTGCGCGTGCAGCACAGAGTGACGTGCAAACAGCCAAGTGCTGCGCTGCCAGCTGCAGTGAGAAAGAAGCCGCTTGCTGCAAACCAGGGAACGAGCCAGTTCCGATGCCCGAGGGAAGCAAGCGCTCCCGTATTTGCATTTAAAACTGGTGTTGCGGGGCTGGGGAGATGGCTCAGTGGTCTAAAGCACCTACTTGGAACAAGCTTAGCAAAGCACAG